>JAJOOR010016563.1:0-24389 GCA_036250505.1 Solanum acaule
TTTATTGTTGATAAAAAACTAACTTGAGTGGTTCTTTAAAGGAACCCCCCCCCCCCCCCCCCGATGGTATTTTACCATACAATTTGTTGACATACATTGAAATACTTGAGGGCAGTTTCTCCAAATATATGAGAATAGTTTCCAATATAGTATTATGAGAAAATTCTAAAAACCCAAACCTACCATGTTTTTCATTCAGTCAAGTATAGATCCTTGCCACTTGTTTTCTCTCAAAGAAAGGTGCCCAATATTTGCGATCCTCTAATGTTTCTAGAATTTTATTTGAGAATGATTCATTGATAGATCCATTTGTGTCGCAACTTTTAGATTTCCATTTTCAGGAGGTAAAGAACCAACAATTTTGTTTGATGATAAGTCAAGAACTATTAAATCATTAAGATTCCCTAGGATTGTTGGTATATTGGAACTCAATTTATTGGAACCCATATGTATCTATCTAAGGCAAGTGAGATTCCCTAAACATTTAGGAAGATATCTTGTAAGTTGATTTTGACCCAAGTAATTATCACCCAAATGTTGTAATTACAAATATTGTCTCTACTAAATCCTATAAGTTTGTTGACACTTAGGTTGAAGCGCTGAAGGTTTCGCAAGTCCCCCAATTGTTCTGGGAATCGATTCAATCAAGTTGTTTCCAGAAAGATCGAAGTCTAATAAGTTGCTTAAGTTCCCAACTTTATTTTAAATTCGGCCTTTGATCTTGCAATTATGTGCGAACAATGTAAGAGATATGGAAAGGTTCCCTGAACTTTGAGAAAAGGATTATTCATTCCATTCGTTAAAACTTTGACTCACCTATGCCATTTTCGTTTGAGAAAAGCTCATTTATGGGTTAATTGAAAACTCATCTGATTTTGCAAAACCATTTTGTCCATGTGGCGAACGATGATTCGCTCACATCATTAATTTTATTTAAAAAATAATATAGTCAGCCAAATTTCTAAAAACACATTTGAATTCTTTTCTTAAAAACAAAGTATAATCCCATCCGAAATACACATATTTTTATCTGGTGAGTTACCAATTTGTGTGTGTGTTTTATTTTTAAAAATCTAATGGGTTTTTATAAGTGTTTCCATTTTTTTTTTAAATCATGACCTGGCTGAATCATCATTCGCCACGTAGATAAAATGGTTTATCAAAATAGGATGGGTTTTCCATTAACCCATAATGACATGGATGAGCCTTTTTCTCAAACGAAAATGACATAGATGAGCCAAACTTTTAATGGATAACATAAATGAGCATTTCTCAAAATTTGATATTTGTTTGTTGCTAAAATTATGGATAAATATTTCATGAAATAAGGAAACAAAAAGAACGATATATATAGTAGTGTTTGCCAATTTCTTTGTGCGCTTAGGATGCATTCTTTCATCTATAGGATGAGCTTGAGGAGAGCAGAAATGGATAAAAAGGACATAATTTTGACGCATAAGTATGAAATTGGTAAATTCTTAGGCCAACCTAAGGTAGATTTGCCAAAAGTCTATCTTGCAAGGAACATAAAACAGGGCAAAATGTACAAGAAATTTAGTGAAAGGGAATTCAAATGTCCTAAAGTACCAACAAGGGTTGTGATGGAGTGGTAAGTACTCTTTCGTCCTTAACCAGAGGTCTCGGGTCTGAGTCCCCGTGGGTATAGAGTCACCTTTGTTAGAGAGTTTTTTAACCCTCAATGTGGGACTTTCCTACATGAATCCAAATGAATTCTTGATCTAAATTTATTTTCAAGAATCACATTAGCTAAACTGATGGGTAATAATTGGTTCAAGAAAGGATTCAAACAAATTGATAAACTAATGAGTCAGGAATATCGACTCATTTAGGGATTAATATTAAGAGTTTTAGTGTCTTCAATGCCTTTTTTATGTTCTAAACTGATTTTATACTGCTAATTTGCAGCAATGAAGGAAAGTGGCCAGGCAAGGACATTACCAGGCAAACAAGAGCGAAAAGCTGAAGAAAAGCAAGGCTGATGATCGCCAAAGCCACTCGGTGACTTGCCGAGTGGGTCTTCAGCTCGCCAAAAGTTACAGCAGGCTAGCCCATGAACAAAGACAACTTGGCGAGGAGATTGATGTTTCGGCGATGGAAATGTTGATCGCCTAAAGTCACAGAAGGGAAGTGGTGAAAAGCTAAGCCAATAAGGCAATGAAAAGGAGCACTCAATGCATCACCGTCCAGGTCGGCGAAGCCCAACTTATTTCGCTGAGTGGCTCCTAAAGTGAAATTCTGAGAACGTATAAATGCAATTTTCAAAAGGAGAAAGATCAGAGTTCCCAATTCTCAGAAAGTTCCCACATTGTCCAGTTCTGGATTTTTGATCCCTAACATTGTTCCTTAACTTTTTGAGTAGATATTTAGGGTTTATTTTTATTTCAAATTCAATTTGAGAATTTAGGAGGCTTTTGATTTGTTACCCAAGCTGATGGAAAACATAGTTGGTAACTATTTTTTGTTATTTATTATGTGTGGCTAAAACCCCCATTCTTGGGGGTGTGATTATGTAATTGAATGTTTCAATTAGCTTATGAGTGTTAATATTTACTGATGTTATTGTTGATTTAAAGTGGGTTTAGTTGATAGTTGAGTTTTAATTGATGAATTGTAGTTGCAAATACAATTCTAGCCTAACATTCTAAGCTTGCTTGAGAAAGAAGATTTAGAGTTAAAACTATCAGTTGATGATTGTAACGATTGGGTGATTGTAGAATTAGCTTGAGAAAGTGGGTCTAAATCCAATCCGACTAATCTAAGCTTGAAAAAGTAGATTGAGTGAGGTATTGGGTTGTTCATTAGTATTATGCTTGTCGGGGTTCAAGAGAACTCTCTTGATTTGTAATAGTTGATAGAGAAATAAATATTACATCTAAAGCCTAGCCTACCCACTAAGATTCAATGATTTGTAGTAAATAATAATCACATATTAAGCGAAATTGGTATTCAATTGATCACACTCCCAAGAACCCCTCTCTACTTGTTTGTTTCCGATTGTTCGTAGTTGTTAATTGTTCACTCAAATCCCCACATTTGATATTAATTGTCAACCCCTTGCCATTTACTTTAGTGTTTCGAAAATGTCTCCACCAACAAACGATTAGAACATTATTTCACTTCGTAATTGAGTTCTTTACTGTATTACTCCCTGTGGGATCGACCCCAACACTTAGTTGGGTTTATACTTGATTGCGACTGCCTACACTTAGAATTGGATGAAGTGTAGTTGAGCGTTATAAAAAATGGTGCCGCTGCCGGGGTGTGGTGTTTAGAATTCCTTTAGTGAAGTTTAGTCATGAACTAATCTTGTTGTAGTTGAATCAACTTATTTTTGTTTGTTTGTTGTTGGCTTCTCTTAAATAGGTGAAGAGATGAGTGTTACTGGGAGCAATGCTAGCCAACTTGGGCACAATAATAACATTAGTAATTTGCTAGATGTTAATGTAGATCAGTTGGGAAGTGCGGGTGCTATCAGATTGCCTCCAACTGTGGGTAATGCGGTGTTTCACTTGACTAGCATCATATTGCAACTGTTGCAAATATGGGGACTATTCGGAGGGCTGGCTCATGAGGATCCCCATGACCACATCCGGAATATTGTGCACATGTGTGGTCCATTTTCCTTCAAGAATATCACGTAAGAGTTGGTCCGACTTCGTTTGTTTCCCTTTTCTCTAATGAGAGAGGCAGCGAAGTGGTTGGCCGAGCTACCAAGAGATTCAATCATTTCTTGGGAAGAGGTGACCGAGGCATTTTACGAAAGGTTTTACCCTCCCTCAAAGATGGTCAAGTTGAGGGATATTATTCAGAACTTTAAGTGTGTTGATGGCAACCCTATCCATGAGACATTGCTGAGATTCCAAAAATTGCTGCTCCAATGTGCAACTTAGGGGCTACCAGACAACGTGTTGCTACAATATTTTTACCGGAGCCTAGATACAGTCAACAAAGGTGTGGCAGATCAACTCATCTGAATAGAAATCATGAGACAACAATTCGACATAGTATCAGCCCTTCTTGATGAGATGATAAAGATAAACTGTGCATGGTATACTAGAGACGATCATGTGTCTCCTTTGAACTTTGGGCTGACGAAAGAACAAATAGAAAAGAATCAGGAGCGAGATGAAAACATGGCCAAAATGATAACCCAAATGGACCTATTGACAAAACATGTCATTGGTTGTGGTCCTAAGGCTGTAAATGTGGTCGAAATTGGTGGAGTTAACCCTGATAAAGCACAATTTGAGGCGATGTACAATGAAGAAGAGCATTTCATGAAAAGCCAATGAGGGGTTTCTCATCCCAACTATCTCTGGCCGGGCAAAAATCAAGGTTGGAATAGGGATCATAATGATGGTTAGAGAGACGCAGATAGGGAATGGCATGACCGTAGTACAAAAGGGAGGGTGCGGGATGGAAACTAGGATCGCTATGTACCCCTGCACAAGCGGTAAAATCCAAAAGAGCAAAAGGCTGATTTTGAAAATTTCCGCACAAAAGATGTGCTTGCGCGTATTCTCAACAAAGTGGAAGGATCAGACAAGGGGCTAAATGAAATGAAAGATGACATTTTTTCTCTGAACCAAATGGTTACTTCACACTCGGTGTCCATTAAGCAGTTGGAAACACAGATGAAACAAATCTCAGCTTATTTAAACACAAGGCCCAAAGGGGGTTTACCAACTGATACCATGGTTAACCCAAAGAATGAAGCTTTAAAGTGTGTCCTCTTCATGCCATGACTTTAAATATGGTGCTTCTTGGGAGGCAATCCAAGTTTTTAGTTTTAAAGTTGTTGTTTGAATAACGGGTGTTAGATATGCAGGTTGAAAATTTGAAATTTTGGGAAATGAGGCAATTAGGCGAGCCAAGGTACTATTCGGCGACTCACCGAACAGGTCGGCGAGCCTGATCTAGACCACCGTTTTGACCAACCAAATGGCTGAGGTTTTGATAACTTTGGTGGGCAAAAGCACCATTCGGTGCATCGCAGAGTGGGTCGACGACATAAGTGACATCGCCGACTGGGCGCGAACTGAAGAGTCAAAAAGTACTTTAACCATTTTAAATTCAAAAACTCCCTTTCAGATCACTTTTTTTGACTCTTGCACTCTTGCATTTCATATCTAGAATACATTTTGCTCGTAATTTTTGAGTGGGGATCGATTGCTAGGGGTATTTTTGCATTTGTGCTTTCGTAGTTGCTTGCCTAGCGTGTGTCTCCATTTATTTTTGAGGTTGGTGTCCAGAACTCGGCTTAATCTTTCATAGTTTTTGATGCATGCTCGTAATATTGTTGAACTTATTGCTTAATCTTGTGTAATTAATTAGTTGATCTTAAGTAAGGGCTACTATCGTATCATGTTTGTGCCTATAATTGTTGAATTCCATGTTTTGATTGATTGAAATCATGGGTGTGTATAATTTGTATGTTGGGTCTAGTGAGGGTGAAGTCTAAGTAACCCAAATTGTACCGATCGACTAAATTTTCCCAATGATAGAGTGGGTAACGTCATTCTAAAAGACAAAAGACATTGATTGGTCTATTTTGGACAAAATGGGGGAAGTCTGAGTACCCCGAGGTCATAATTGATATGGGTCTTAGTTTAATTGCATAGAATAGTGGTTAAATTTCATTATCATGGGCTATAGATTAAAAATTGAAGGTTCGGGTCAAAACTAACACGAGAGACCCATCGACGAGCTTAGTCGAGCTCGCAGAATGACTCGGCAGTTCGCTAAGTGACCCCTTAGCTTGATCACCTTGTTGTTCTTCATTTTCGATGATTTGATTTTGTAACATTCGATGATATGCCTGAGCTCGCCAAGTTTACTCGGAGACTCGCCGAATGTGTTGGCCATCGTCTTTTGTCAGCCCTAATCTTAGGAATATATTTTGTATATTTCGGTGAGCTACTTTTAGTTCGCCGAATGAGTTTGGTGAATCGCCGAAAAACCTTAGACCTTGCCGACTTATGCTGACTTCTGTGAAATTTTATTTTGGAACATTTGGCGAGCCTGACATAGCTCGTCGAATGAGTTTGGCGTCTCGCCGAACTAGTCGGTGAGTTTTTCTGCATCTTTTCAATTGTGATTTTTGGTTGACCTGTTTCTAACGTATTGGCTTGTTTTGTGTTGTTTTACAGATATTGCCAGACTCGAGGTCCTGATAGAAATCACCTACCCCAAAAGTAAGCATGAGGGATAGTGATCAATAAAGGTGTTGCACCCCGACAAGCTACATAAGCCAAACTTCCTCCGATAGGGGGGAAGAGTACAGAAAAGGGAAAGGTCATGTAAAGCAACGTCCCACGGATAACAACTCTAATAGCGTGGGCATCTATGACACCCACCTCACCACTTCGGAGTCTGAAGTTAAGGGTAACTCGGGGTCTAGATCGTCGGCATATGTATCCGAGTCAGAGGATGATTAGACTTTACAGCAGAGGCAAGCTGAGTTGTACTCTAAAGCGCTACATGATACGACCAGAATACCGGTGACTCCTACACCTCCTCCACCTCCAACACAAATGGTTGAGCAGGTACCTCCAGTTCCCCCGGTACCGGCAACCCTATTTCGATCACTAAACATACTAAAGGTTGTCGGGCTGAGGACTATTCTGGAAGATAATCGGCTGTCTTCCGATGGCGTAGTGGACAGGTAATCGAAATTGTGGAACACCATCAAGTTCTACAAGTTTGAGAGGTTGACTCATCCCCGTGGTCCGTATATACCTTCTTGGGTTCGGGAATTTTATACAAAGTATGTGAAGCTGGTTCCAAAGAGGAAGAAGAAGGCCAGCTCATTCGCACCAGTTGATCATGTGGTGGTGCGCGGTAAGAAGGTGAAATGCAGTAGAACCGACATTAATGAGTTGTTAGGGTGTACGATGAACGTGATCAACTTCTTGGTGGATTAAATACAAAAAAAGACCCTAGATGATCTAAAGGGGTGGTTGGAACCTCTGATTTATGATATCACACCGTCGTGGATCGAGCCAGGACTTTAGATTGAGAAGAAGGATCTGAATGTTGCTGCACAGTATTGGTTTGGGTTTTTTAGCAACACATTGATGCCTTTCCAGAACGAGTCCATACTCCAGCATCCGAAGGCGACCTTCTTGGGATCCATCATTGACCCGGATAGACTAAATCTTGGGTTGATTATTGAGCAGGAGATGGACATGGGGGCCAAGTAGAGTTAGACTTCACTCATGTTCCCGGTGTTGATCACATAGTTGTGCCGGCATGCTCGAGTGCCTTTTGTAAAGAAGACGGATGTGGAAGTGACTCCCACTTCCTCTACTGACATCCATAGGATTGACGCTGAGTACATTAGAGATGATGTTGAGTGGATGAGAGTAGTACCAGTGCACATTTCCTAATTATTAATATGGAGATACTAGAGACAGACACAACCCCTCCCACTCAGGCCGGTGAGCCTTCAGGTACTCCTAGCACTTCTACTACTTTTCTTTTTCTTCGTCTGCTGTTGCTACTACTTCTACTGCTGCTGCTACTTCCTGGCCTCCATTGACACATGAGATGCTTTTCAAGATGTGCCATCTAGCCTAATCTACTAATGTACGTGCTTCCCAAGTAGAGGTTGTTGTCCCTGGTATGATTGAGAGGGCCATTGTTGCTGTTGTAGCTCATATCTGAGCTGAGTTGAAAGAGAAGCAAGAGTTGATCACCGTACATGGCTTAGCGTTAGATGCCATCACAGTGAGAGTAGAGGCATGTGAGCAGAGTGGACGCCAGTCGGCTGATGTTATGGCTTTGAGAGCCGATATTACTAGCTTGAGATGCGATGTGGATGAGCTTAAATCCACAGATTTGTCCATGTTTTTCGGCACAGTGGACCTTCCCGGTACAGAGTTTCCAACCATTTCTGAGATCCCTCTAGCTACTACGATCGGAGATGCTACTATGGTTGATGATGATGCCGAGTGTGATGCTCCCGAGACTTATGATGATGAAATTGGTAACTGTGATGCAACAATATATGTTGACCTGTAGGATCTAGAGGGCAAAATTGTACAGACAACCATGGAGGCATCTCTTCGGGACACATCTATGATAGGCTCCAGTTGAGCGAAAGATGAAGATGAGTCGGGCAATGATGCCCAGATTGAGAGAGTCCCAGATATACAGAATTCACCTCAGGCTTAGCCTAATAGAGAGATATTAACCATATTTTAGTTTTATTTTGAGACTATTTATTTCTGTTGCATTGAGGATAATTGTTAGTTTTGTTTGGCGGGGTGAAGTATCTTCATACATACCTTTTTTGGGTTGTTTTTATGAATGATTGTTTTTTGATAGCTTATTCTGAATGCTTACATCTCTTCGGGACACATCTAAAAACCAACATTCTCTTGGAATATGTGCTTGGTAATACCTAGAACTTGCCCCGTTAGTCCAATCGACTAATATAGGCGAATGATAGAGATGATCTTAGGTAAAATTTGTGGAGAGTGAACCAAATTGCTATTATACCTTTTTTTGACCACCTTGTGAGAGTGTGAACCTAGCTTGACACCAGTTGAGCCTAACCTTTTCTTTGGATGAAACATGAACACATTTGACCTCTTTTTCCCATTACCTAAATCCTTCATGAAACATTGGTATGTTTCAATAGCCAACTTAGGCTAGGCCAAAAGCCTAAGTTGGGGGTGTGGTGAAAAATGAGAAAAGTCAAGAAGTTTGTGAAAAATTTGCCCTTGATGGAATGTTTTTAAAAAGATGGAAACCCTCCATATAAAAAAAAAAATTGAAAAAAAAATGTTGCAATAAAGCTTGTACAATGATAAAAGAAATGGGGTGTCCAATGAATCATGCATAAAAGAACATATGGTGGATCGTAAAAATAAAAAAGAATGAAAGAAAAGGAGAAAAAAAACTGAAATGCAGGACATGATTCATGAAGGTAGAAGTCACTAAGACAAAATGATCATACCTTTGCCCTCAGGCCCGTTACAAGCCTTGAAAGACCTTTGTGATGTTGATTGAGCTTAATGTCATGTTGATTGGAAAATACGGGAAAACCTATGGGTAGAATCATGCATGTGTTTATCTTTGAGAGTGTGAGAGTTTCTTTTGATTCCTTAATTCAGAAATTTGATCAACTTTCTGTGAGCATGGAATCATTCTTGATGTGAGGGCATTCAAATACTTCTGTTGAGTTTGAATTTGCACTTGAAGCAAGTATTGTGAGCTTGATTTCTATTTGATGATGGCTAGTCACAGTTATAAACTTGTAGTGCACAATTGAACATTGCATGGGTAGATTGAACCTCATGTGCATTCATGTTGAGTCTTGAGTAGCACTATTTGTAGACATCTCTGTTGAACTGATTGATCTTGTGTTTTACTTGATAACAATCAAAAGTTTAAGTTGGGGGTGTTGATGAGTCATGAAGTTCGACTCATGTAGGGCTTAATATTCAGAGTTTTAGTGTACTCAATGCCTGTTTTATGCTCTAAACTAATGTTATCCAGCTAATTTGCAGTAATGAAGGCAAAAGAGCAAGGCAAGGACATTACTAGGCAAAAAGGAGCAAAAAAACTAAAGAAAAGCAAGTCTAATGATTGCCAAAGCCACTCAGCTAGTTGTCGAGTAGGTCTTCAGCTCTCCAAAAGTTAGAGTAGGCCAACCCATGATCAAAGCCAACTCAACGATGAGATTGGTGTTTCGGTGACGCGCCGAATGGATCAGTGATGGAGATGTTGATCGCCTAAAGTCACAGAAGAGAACTTGGTGCATCGCTGGCCAGGTTGGTGAAGCTCGACTTATTTTGCCAAGTTGCTCCAGAGGTGAAATTCTAGAAACGTATAAATGTGATTTTCAAAAGGAGAAAGAGGAGTTCCCAATTCTCATAAAGTTCCCACATTGTCTTATTCTGGGTTTTTGATCCCTAACATTATTCCTTAACTTTTTGAGTACAAATTTAGGGTTTATTTTGATTTGGAATTCAATTTGAGCATTTTGAAGACTTGTGATTTGATACCCAATCTGATGGAAAACATAGTTGGTAACTATTTCTTGCTCTTTATTATGTGTGGCTAAAACCCCCATTCTTGGGGGTGTAATTATGTGATTGAATGTTTCAATTATCTTGTTGGTGCTACTATGTATTGATTTCATTGTTGATTTGAAGTGTGTTCAGTTGATAGTTGAGTTTTAATTTATGAACTGTAGTTGCAAATATAATTCTAGCCTAGCATTCTAAGCTTGCTTGAGAAAGAAGTTTTAGAGTTAAAACTATCAGTTGATGATTGTAACGATTGGGTGATTGCACACTTAGCTTGAGAAAGTGGGTGTAAATCAAATCCGACTCATCTACCTTGAAAAAGTAGATTGATTGAGGTATTGGGTTGTTTATTAGTGTTATGCTTGTCGAGGTTCGAGATAACTTACTTGATTCTTAATAGTTGATTGAGAAAGATATATTACATCTAAAGCCTAGCCTACCCACTAAGATTCAACGATTTTTAGTAAATAATAATCACTCATTAAGCGGAATTGACATTCAATTGATCACACTCCCAATAACCCCTCTCTATTTGTTTGTTCCCGATTGTTCGTAGTTATTAATTGTTTACTCAAATCCCCCCATTTGACATTAATTGTCAACTCCTTGCCATTTACTTTAGTGTTTTGAAAATGTCTACACCTACAAATGATTAGAACACCATTTTACTTCATAATTGAATTCTTTACCGTCTCATTCTTTGTGGGATCGACCCCAACTCTTAACTAGGTCTATACTTGATTGCAACCGCCTACACTTAGAATTAGATGAAATGTAGTTGAGCATTATTATAAACCACATATTTTGGATCAAGAACATGATGATTTGCCTCATGGCGTCTTTGATATTGTGGATGATTCAAATGTGAAGTGTTCCGGGACACGGAGCAAAGCTCATAACCAATGAAACCTACTTGTTTGAATTCTTTTGATACCATTTCTATTTTTTCTTGTTTTGCTCTCTCCATCTTGTTTGAGAGAGAGAAGAGTCATTTGTCGGATGCTAGATTCATGATACAAAAGTCTGTGTCCACTATCATCTGAAGGCTAGAGGAAGTTTCTTTGATGGGGAGTTTTAAGGTAAACTATCCAAATTGTTTAACCATCTCATTTTTAAAGCTTAAGATGTTAGGGTGAACACACTTTGTTTACTTGATTATTCTTCAACATGTCCCCTCATTCACGTACTTGTCATTCCAATTCTCGGGGTTGAAAAGTGGAAAACCAAGAAATCAAAAAAGTTGTGGGGGTAAAATTTCACTTGAGAAGAAAATTGAGGGGGCTAATATGATATTAAAGGGGCAGTGCACGATGTATCTCACATTTGAACATGCTACACAAAGGGTCACATCTAAGGGTTGTAATGGAGGAAAATCATCCAGCGCAAATATCAATGACTAGTTCCACGACTTGAATTCATTACCTATAGGTCCATAGAGACCACTTTATCGTTGTTCCAATGCTTACCTGACGATAATTAAAGAAAATGGTAAAGAAGCATTTTTTTTGTCATTGTTCTTTTTGTTTGTTATCTTGAAGTTATATGTCTGTTAACTCTTTGGAAATTCCTAATAGGGTTCCCCCCTTATCCCATGTAAAACTTGTATGTTACTCGCCTATTTTTAATCATGTTGTTAAATCCTCTAAGGCTCTAACGTTTTCAAAACCAATCTACTTTTAAGATTTTTAAGAGGATCAATTTGGTTATAGTTATGCAATTTATATTTGTAGGAAATTCTGGCCCACCCATAAGAGGTGCTTTAAGGCCCATTCAGATAACTATTTAGCCCTAATAATTTCTATTTAAACACATATATGATGTGTTATTATAAAGAGAGAAAACACAACATATAAGAAGAATATTGAAATGCTACACATTATTCCCTCCTCAATCAATTAGGGTTTAGGCTGTGGTATTGGGGTTGCTACTACATATTTGACAACCGACCAGTAAAATTCAACTATGGTGTCAAGTAAGTTCTCTAGATTATGTATGTTATCTAATTAGATTTAGATTAATGATGATATGTAATCTTACAATATTGTTACAAGTTTCACCATTTTATAGATTAATATTAAGATGAAATGGTGAGATGTATTGAAATTGTAGACTTTGAGAATAGAGATTTCATTAATTCTCAAGTGTCTCTGCACAATCAATCACATAGGTATTTATGCACAAAATAATACTACTAAAAAGATGGATTTAGCTGTGAACTTCATTGCTAATTTGTTGCTATTTTGCTCGTAGCTAACAAAAATCTATTGCTAATTTGTTGTTAGATTGGATTAGCAACTGATTTTGCTGATTAGCTATATAATTTATCTGTCGTTAAATCCTGTGTATTTAGTAGTGAAATGTCTAACTATGATATATGCAATCAAGGAAATGAAACATAATCTCTATAATGTTGGAAACTAAATAAGATAAGAATCTACCTAATTGGATATATATATCACATGGAATAGGGTCAAGGTATTATTTGTCAACTTTTCCTTAATAAAGTGTAAATAAATTTTAATGTGTTTTGTTCGGTTATTTTGTTCTAGATTATGGGCTATACTAATGGAAGCCTTGTTATCACAGTACAAGGATAATTTATCATCTTTGTATAATTTCAGTACTTCTAGTAGCTTTCATATCCACATAATTTCACAACCACCTTGAGCCATAACTCTATACTCTGTTTCAACACTTGATCTAGCAACTACACTTTGCTTCTTAATCCCTCAAGTGACTAAGTTCCCTCCTATAACTGTGAAATAATCGGTTGTAGACCTCTTATCATCTAGAGATCCAACCCAATCAACATTTGGAAAAGCTAGGTGACCATGTTTGGCGAAAAGAAGACGTTTTTCAAGAGAATATTTCAAATATCACATAATGAAAAGAACAACTTGCATTTGAGAATCACGAGGATCATGCATGAACCAACTTACCATGATAATTGCCTATGCTATGTTAGGTCTAGTCTGTGAAATATAAATGATTCTTCCAACCAAACTTTGATATTTTTGTTTATCAACCGACTCTCCTATTCGTGTTTGTAGCTTGTAGTTGCTCTCACTTAACGATCCTACTGGTTTACAACCCAACATACAATTTTCTTCTAGAAAATCTAGAATATATTTACCCTGAAGATTCCTTTTCCTAATCTAGCCACTTCAATTCCATTAAAATATTGGAGCTTCCCTAGATCCTTGATATCAAATTCCTGAGCCATGAGCTTTATTAGTCAAACCATCTCTTTTTTGCCATTACCTGTCATTACTATGTCATCAACATAAACTTTAAGAAGAGTGATCTTACCCTTGTGATGTCTTATAAAGAGAGTATGATCAACATTGCTTTGTTGATCATAGATTTGCTAAATATATCAAACCTTGTTTTGAGAGGCTATTTTAGCCCATATAAGGCAATATTCAATCTACACACCTTTCCTTGTCTATTTATCCTTATCAAAACCAGGAAAATCTCTATATACACTTCTTCTTCCAAGTCACCATGTAAGAATGACTTTTTTTACATCAAATATTGCAATTCAATATCAAGATTGACCGCACAAGATAATATGATTCTGATTGTCTTCATATTTTTAGTTGGAGAAAATCTCTCTTGGTTGTCCACTTCGTACATTTAAGTGAATCCCTTAGCTACTGTCACGCCCCGAGCCTATACCTTGGGAGGGACTGGTACTATAGAACAATTGCTAGCCCCAAGTGGACCCTTGGCCTGGCTTACTTACTTAGCGGAAGACTTAACTCATGAAGAAAAATACTTTTAAAAGTAAACTGAACTGCTCAATAAATACTTAGAATGTATCAAGATAACATTCAATGGCCAATAGTGGCAACTCAAGTCTCAACCATTAAAACATGAAATAAAAAACTCAAGAACTAACATCTGACTGTCTATGAAGACTCTAAACAACTGATATGGATGTCAGGACAAGACCCATGACATCCTAATGAGCTAAAACTACTGAAAACAATAAAATGGTCCTCCGGAAGCAAGGAGGCTCACCAACAAACTGTGGAGCTCACCTAGAATCAACGATGCACTGGATGCTGATCCTGGTTACCTGTATCTGCATCATTAAAAGATGCAGGCCAAACGTCTTAAGAAAACCCATCAATCACATGTAAGTTCAAGAATGGAAACAATTCAAGAACACAACTCAAGAACATCAAATTCTAACTCTTTTAGGATGAAAATCACTGAATTAAACATTATTGGCGCGTGGGTTAATGGACCTAACGCTGTGTGATCTCACATACCTTGTAGGGATCACCCCCGACGAAATCTACAAGCTAATCTCAACGAATCTTGAACGAATCTTGAATGGTCTTCCCCTTTCTCCTTTCTCCAAGCCCTAGCGTGAAATTCACTTTTCTAAAAATGACTATAATCTGACTTTACCCCAATCAAAATCCTAAAAACGAATTAGAATAATTAGGTAAGGAAAATACTAAATTACCCTTCCAAAATCAGGATTAGCATTTCCTTAATCCAACAACCCAACTTCCAAAGGGCATAACTTACTCATACAAACTCGGAATCGCGCAAATTTGGCGGCGTTGGAAAGATAATTCCAAGATCTTTCCAACCATATCTGGAAGTACACCTAAATCATCCTGATCTAGGAGGTATGGCCGTTTGAAGTTGACCCAAAACTCAACTTTTCTTAACTTAAACAAATTTCCAGATTTCCATTCTTTCCAAAAATGACTATTTCCAATTATTAGCTTCTTCCTAGTTACTTCAAATTGCAAGATGTTACAATATCTCCCCCTTGGGAACATTCATCCTCGAATGATATTACTCTTACTAGGCTAAGGGTGGTAACATCAAGTTCAAACACCCAACAAGCAAATGCAAACAAACAACATGCTCACTCAAAATTTAAAGAGTACTAAGAAGAAAATTAGTACCTTGACCTGCACTTTCTTTGGATTCGAAGAGATGTGGATATCTCTTCTACATATCCTCCTCAACTTCCCAAGTAGCTTCCTCAACAAATTGGTTCCTCCAAAGGACTTTGACTGATGCTACCTCTTTTGTTCTCAACTTGCGAACTTGGTGATCTAGAATCTGAACAGGAATCTCCTCATAAGATAAGCTATCTTTGATCCCAATATTTTCAATTTTTATGATCAATGAAGGATCACCCATGCACTTATTCAACATGGAGACGTGAAATACCAGATGAACAACTGCTGACTCTTGTGGTAGCTCTAACTCATAAGCTACCTTGCCAACCCTCTTGGATATTCTGTAAGGTCCAATATACCGAGGACTAAGCTTCCCCTTCTTACCAAATCTCATAACACCTTTCATGGGTGAAACTTTAAGATATACCCAATCATCTACTTCAAACTGTAACTCCCTTCTCCTAACATCAGTATAGGATTTATGACGACTCTGCGTCGTTTTCAACCTCTCTTGAATCACTTTAACCTTCTCCATTGCTTGATGAAACAAATCTGGTCCTATCAACCCTGCTTCACCAACTTCAAACCATCCAATAGGAGATCTGCATCTTCTCCCATAAAGAGCTTCATAAGGAGCCATTTGGATGTTCGAGTGGTAACTATTGTTGTAAGCAAACTCAATGAGAGGTAAGTGATCATCCCAATTCCCTTTGAAATCAGTAACACAGGCCCTCAACATATCCTCTAAGGTCTGTATAGTGCGCTCTGCTTGCCCATCTGTCTGAGGATGAAATGCAGTACTTAAGTTCACCTTTGAACCCAAGCCTTTTTGGAATGACTTCCAAAATTGTGTAGTAAATTGTGCACCCTTATCTGATATAATTGAAACAGGGACTCCATGAAGTCTTACCACCTCCTGAATATATGACCTGTCATAATCCTCTGCTGAATGGGTAGTCTTCACCGATAAAAAGTGGGTTGATTTGGTCATTCGATCCACAATCACCCAAATAGAATCATGCTGCCTGCGAGACCTTGATAAACATGTGATGAAGTCCATATTAATCATCTCCCACTTCCATTCTGAAAGTTCTAAATTCTGAGCCAAACCACCGGGCCTTTGATGTTCTACTTTAACTTGTTGGCAATTAGGACACTTAGCAATAAATTTTGCAATGCCCTTCTTCATACTATTCCACCAATACACCTCTCTCAAGTCACGATACATTTTTGTGGAACCTGGATGAATGGAATATCTGGAGCTATGAGCTTCCTTCATGATCCTCTCTTGGAGTCCATCCACCATTGGTACACACAATCTACCTTGATATCTCAATACACCATCTCCCTCTTGTTCAAAAGCCAATACTTTTTGCTTATGAATATTTGCCTTTAACTCAAGCAAAATGGGATCTTGGTCATTCTTTTCTTTCACTTTTGACACTAATGATGATTCAGCCCCATTTATCACCATTACTCCTCCTTCTGTGGAATCCATTAGTCGGACTCCTAATCGTGCAAGTATATGCACACCTTTCGCTAACTCTCTCTTTTCTTCCTCAACATAGGCGGTACTACCCATAGACAACCTACTTAAAGCATCAACAACAACACTATCCTTACTTGGGTGATAAAGAATACTCATGTCATAATCCTTGAGTAATTCTAACCACCTCTTTTGTCTGAGATTAAGCTCTTTCTGAGTGAACACATATTGAAGGCTCTTGTGATCAATGAATACATCAACATGAACACCATACAAATAGTGACACCATATCTTCAAAGAAAATACTACAGCTGCCAACAATATGTCATGGGTTGGATAGTTCTTCTCATGAACTTTCAACTGTCTGGACGCATAAGCTATAACTTTGTCATTCTGCATTAACACACAACCCAAACCAACTCTAGATGCATCACAATACACCACAAAACCTTGAGTACCTTCTGGTAAGGTCAAAACTGGGGCAGTAGTCAACCTCTTTTTCAATTCCTGATAGCTTTTCTCACAAGCTTCAAACCATTGAAATTTAATTGTCTTCTGAGTTAACTTGGTCAAAGGGGATTAAATAGATGAGAACTCCTCTACAACCCTTCTATAATAGCCAGCCAAACCCAAGAAACTCCTAATATCAGTTGGAGATGTGGGTCTAGGCCAATTCTGCACTGCTTCAATTTTCTGAGTATCAACTTTAATTCCCTCTCCAGACACAATATGGCCTAAGAATGCCATAGACTCAAGCCAAAACTCACATTTAGAGAACTTAGCATATAACTCTGTATCTTTCAAAGTCTGAAGAACTATTCTGAGATGATTAGCATGATCTTCTTCATTCCTTGAATAGATTAGTATGTCATCAATGAAGACGATCACAAACATATCTAAATAAGGTTTGAACACTCTATTCATAAGGTCCATGAATGCTGCAGGCGCATTGGTCAAACAAAAGGACATGACCGAAAACTCGAAATGACCATAACGAGTTCTTAAAGTTATCTTGGGAGTATCACACTCCCTTACTTTCAACTGATGGTAGCCTGATCTAAGGTCTATCTTCGAAAAATAAAAAGCACGCTGAAGCTGATCGAAAAGATCATCAATCCTTGGAAGAGGATACTTGTTCTTGATGGTAACCTTGTTCAATTGGCGGTAATTTATACACATCCTAAGGGAACCATCTTTCTTTCTCACAAACAAGACCGGAGCGTCCAAGGTGAGACACTTGGTCGAATAAAGCTCTTATTTAATAGATCATTTAACTACTTTTTAAGCTCTTTCAACTTTGTTAGTGCCATTCTATATGGCGGAATAGAT
This sequence comes from Solanum acaule, assembly GCA_036250505.1. NCBI lineage: Eukaryota > Viridiplantae > Streptophyta > Magnoliopsida > Solanales > Solanaceae > Solanum > Solanum acaule. The sequence continues at coordinate 17,805 of JAJOOR010016563.1, forward strand.
ATAGGACAAGTATCTGGAAGAAGATCTATACCGAAGTCTATCTCTCTCTCAAGAGGGACTCCGGGAAGATCATCAGGAAAGACTTCTGGAAACTCTTTTACTACTGAAACTGACTAAATAGGAGGTATCTCAACACTAGAGTCATTAACTCGGACTAAGTGATAGACACACCCCTTGGAAACTAACTTCCTCGCCTTAAGGTACAAAATAAAACGACCCTTAGGTACTGCTGAACTGCTTTTCCACTTTAAGATTGGCTCATTATGAAATTGAAACTTGACAACTCGAGTTCTACAATCAACTGAGGCATAACAAACATGAAGCCAGTCCATACCAAGAATAACATCAAAATCTACCATGTCTAACTCAATTAAATCAGCTATGGTACTCTTGTGATTGACGGAAATGGGACAATCACAATAAACTCTCTATGCTAGAATGCACTCAACAACAGGTGTAGAAACACTGAATGGTTCACTAAGTTGCTCAGGAATAACATCAAAATTCATAGCAACATAAGGATTTACAAAGGATAAACTCGCTCCTGGATCTAGCAAAGATTAAACAGTAAAGTCAACGACTTGGATCATACCAGTGGCAACATCTGGTGAATCCTCTTGCTCTTGGCGACTGTTGATAGCATACAAGTGGTTTGTTCCTCCGCTAGTACCTGAAGTATCCCCTCTAGGTGCAGCATATGTCTGGTAGAGCAACTGAAGAAGACTGGGCTCTATTGCCCCCATTACCATTACCTTGCCTATTCTTTGGACACTCTCGCATGAAATGTCCATTATGACCACACTTGAAACAACCAGTGGAGCCCTCACGATAAGTAGTGGTTCCTACCACACTTGGTGCATGCAGAAGGCTTACTACCCCCTTACGCCACACTACCCTGAGAATAGGTAGGTTTAGCTCTAGAATTCTGACTATTGTACTCACCTTTGTTCCTAGGCGCAGGTTCACTAGCAGATGATAGAGCAGGTCCCTTCTGTTTCTATTGGAAGGATGACCGGTTCGCATTACTCTTTTGCTGCCCGAATTCATTCCCTGATATCTTAACTCTCTTGTTCTTAAACTCTTCCTTATCCCTCAGCTTCTTCTCCTCAACTTGTTATACATGGATCATCAGCTTTTTTGTGCCCATGTCACCTATTAGCGTGGTTGTCTTACTTTTCTTACTTGACAGACGAGACAACCCAGCAACAACAGATTCATCCTACTCCTCATATCTGTAACCATCTAGGGAGAATAACGGGAAAGTTGGGTGAACTTCAGCCCATACTCATGAACGCTCAAAGAATCTTGTTTAAGTGTGAGAAATTCTCTTATCTTTGCCTCTCTTAGCTCACGGGAAAATAAGTGTCCCATGAAGGCATTCTCAAACATAGCCCAGCTCATAATCGGTTACGCGCAAGCACAAGTTAGAAAGAAACTTTATAGAGATAAACTTTATCACACGAAATGAGTAAGAAAGAAGTGAGATAATTTCCTAAATGTTGCAGCCTCCTAATTATAGATGTGGCGTGCTTCACACCGATAACTAGGACTCTACAGACACAGCTTCATAGACTCCCTAGTACTCTTGAACTCTGTGCTCTGATACCAAGTTTGTCACTCTCCGAGCCTACACCCTAGACGTGGCTAGCACTCGAGAACCATTGCTGGCCCCAAGAGAACCATTGGCCTGGCAAACTTACTCAGCGGAAGACTTTACTCAAGATAAATACTTTTAAAACAAGTAAACTGAACAACTCAATATATACTAAGAATGTTTCAAAGATCAACATTCAACTGGCCAAAATGGCAACTCAAGTCTTAATACATAAGATAATGAAAATGTAAAGACAACTGCACTACTAACTATCTATCTATGAAGCCTCTAATAACTGAGATGGATGTCGGGACAAGACCCCCGATCATCCTAACAACTGAAATACTAAAACTGAAAGCACATGAAAAAGAAGCTCTCCGAAAAGCAAGGAGGCTCACCAACTGACTTTGAGTGCTCAACCCTATCAACGATGCACTGGATGCTGATCCTGGTTACCTGCGTCTGCATCATAATATGATGTAGGCCAACTGGCATCAGTACATTGAATGTATTAGTATGCGAGTTGGAATGCTAAACATAACATAGGCTTCAAAGAAATCTGAAGAACTTACTTGGCTCAACTCAACTCAACATAACTGAACTCATTTCAATATAAAGCAGTTAAAAAGAAGTGCAATATAAAGAAAAGTTGTTTAAAACATGATGTCAACTCTGTGTGTATGCAAAGATACACTAAAACTCTGAGATGTATGTAAAAATACAAATAAACTAATGTATATAAAAATACAAAATACTGTTGTGGGAGTTTCTCTAACCGACAACCATCACTTAAGAGTTATAGTGATGATACATCACTTTACCTCACGCTGCCAAGGACCATCATATACCTTGCCGGGGGTATAGGACCTAACTCACTAAGTGGATCTACTAATCTATGCTAAAAAGCATTAAAGGATTCATCTAAAAAGTATGACCCTTTTCTACCCATGATGGCTACATAGTTTATGGGGGCCGTGGGTTCTTTGAACGCTCCCCCATATCGGTGCTCAACACTACTCCCAAAATATGATACTAGCTCTTTATGTTTAAAAACATATTTCTTTCTGTGATTTGAGATAATTGCTCAAAAACTTAGTTCAAAGGCTATGTTGGAAATCAAAGTTTCCCCTCTTGCTTAATTATGAAAGCATTTACTCTTTTTTGAAAACTAGCCCGAAGGCTCCTTGGAAATCGAGTTTTCCTTTCTTGTTTAAATGTAAAAACATTTTAAACTCTTTGGGAATACATGGTCCCCATATACTTTTGAAGAAATGAACTTCATGCTTTACTCTTTACTCTTTACTCAACTTGAACATTAAGTCTTAAAACAAGGTTAAAAACATTTGCAAAAGACTTCTTAAAAGACTCTAAGAACTTCCTAGACTTGGCTCTTAACTTTCATTGAATTTGAAGTTATGGATTCAAGGTTGTAAATCATGTTTCTAGATGATTTCTAGATGTTTAGAAGTCATTTAGAGTAGTTAGAATCAATAGGAAGTGTTAATACACTTTAGAAAGGCTTAAACAGACTGAATGACAAAAGCTGGGAGAAAAACGACGATCCGGGCGCATCCGGGTCGCGCTGCGCCAGGCCTCAACTTTCTGGGGCTCACTTTGGGCGCACTGCAGGCGCGCCACCCCAGCCTCCTGGCGCTATGGGGGCATGACCCCCCTGGCCCTCCCCAGGTGCGTCTGATGAGTTTTTCAACTTGTTTTCTAATCCTAAATCATTTTAAATCAATTCATTTTCTCAATACTTTATTAGATTAAGATACCCAACACATGTACACTAGAATCTAACCTAAAACAACTCTTAACATCGCTAAAACGTCTCAAGAAAATTCATCAATCACATGTAAGTTCAAGAATGGAAACAATTCAAGAACATCAAATTCTAACTCTTTTAGGATTAAAATCGCTGAATTAAACATGATTGGCGCATGGGTGAATGGACCCAACGCTATGTGATCTCACATACCTCGTAGGGATCACCCCCGACGAAATGCACAAGTTAATATCGACGAATCTTGAACGAATCTTGAATGTTCTTCTCATTTCTCCTCTTTTCTCCTTTCTCCAAGCCCTAGCATAAAATTCACTTTTTTAAAACTGACTAAAATCTGACTTTACCCCAATTAAACTCCTAAAAACGAATTAGAATAATTAGGTAAGGAAAAGACTAAATTACCCTTCCAAAATCCGGATTAGACTTTACTTAATTCAGCAGCCCAACTTCCAAAGGGCATAACTTACTCATACAAACTCGGAATCGCGCAAATTCGGCCGCGTTGGAAAGATCATTTCAAGAGCTTTCCAACCATATCTGGAAGTGTACCTAACTCATCCTGGTCTAGGAGTTATGGCCATTTGAAGTTGACCCAAATTTTCTCAACTTAAAACAAATTTTCAGATTTCCATTCTTTCCAAAAATGACTATTTCCAATTATTAGCTTCTTCCTAGTTACTTCAAATTGCGAGATTTTACATTTTTCTTCTTCATTAGAGTATTAATTGGAACTCATTTAGAATTGATTATATTTGCATGAAAAGAAAGTAAAATGATATTGCAAATTAACCCTTTTCTTTATTTATCCTCAGGTAGCATTGGAACAATGATAAAGTTATCTCTACGGGAATATACGTCATAAATTCGAGTCGTGAAATTAGTCATTGATATTTACGCCGTGTAAGTTTCCTCCATTACAACCCTTGGGTGCGACCCTTTTCCGTATTGTGTGAATGTAAGATACTTCGTGCACTACCCCTTTATTATAATATAGGTTTTATGATATATAGCTTTTTTTGTCATTGCTCTTTTTGTTTGTTTCCTTGAAGTTATATGTTTGTTAACTCATTGGAAATTCCTGATAGTATTTCCCCTCATCCCATGTAAAACATTTATATTACTTGTCTATTTGTAATCGTGTAGTTAAATTCTCCAAGGCTCTAACTATTTTTAAAACCAATATAAAGATTTTCATGAGGATCAATTTGGTTATAGTTATTCAATTTATATTTGTAGAAAATTCGGGCCCACCCATAAAAGGTGCTTTATGGCCCACTTGGGTAACTAGTTAGACTTATAATTTATATTTAAAAACACATATGATGTGTTATTAAAAAGAGAGAAAAATACAACATATAAAAGGAATATAGCAATCCTACACATTATTCCCTCCTCAATTAATTAGGGTTTAGGCTGCAATATTGGGGTTGCTACTACATATTTGACAACCACCATCGAGTAGTAAAATTCAACTACGGTTCATCCTACTCTTCCTCTTTTTCTACGACAAGAACAAGTAGTTATCTAGATTACGTAAGTTATCTAATTTGATTTAGATTAATGATGATATGTAATCTTACAATATTTTTACCAGTTCACCATTTTACAGATTAATATTAAGACGAAATAGTGAGATGTATTGAAATTGTAGACTTTGAGAATAGAGATTTCATTAATTCTCAAGCGTCTCTGCACAATCAATCATAGAGGTATTTATGCACAAAACAATCACTACTAAAAAGATGGATTTAACTATGAACTTCGTCGCTAATTTGTTGCTATTTCGCTCGTAGCTAACAAAATCTATTGCTAATTTGTCGCTAAATAGGATTAGCGAAAGATTTTGTTGCTTAGCTATAAAAAAAACTAGTCGCTAAATCTTGTGTTTTTAGTAGTGAAATGCCTAACTATGAAATATACAATTAAGGAAATAAAATATAATCTCTATAATGCTAAAAACTAAATCAGACTACGTAATTGGATATATATCACATGGAAAAAGCTCAAGATATCATTGGTCAACTTTTCCTTGATGAAACAGATCAATTTTAGTAAGTTTTGTTCGGTCATATTGTTTTGCATTATGGGCTATTGGGCTTTACTGATGGAAGCCTTGTTATCATAGTACAAGGACAATATATCATCTTCGTATAATTTCAGTTCTTCTAGTAGCTTCTATATCCATATAAGTTCACAAACATCTTGAGCCATAACTGTATACTCTGCTTCAACACTTGATCTAGCTACTACACTTTGCTTCTTGCTTCTCGAAATGACTTAGTTCCCTCCCACAAGTGTGCAATAACAGCTTGTACACCTTTTATCATCTAGAGATCCAACCCAATCAACATTTGAAAAAGCTTTTATATGGAGGTGACCATGTTTGGCGAAAAGAAGACCTTTTCCCAGAGTAGATTTTAAATACCCCAGAATTAAAAGAACAACTTGCATATGAGAATCACAAGGATCATGCACGGACCGACTTACCATGCTAACTGCTTATGTTATATCAGGTCTAGTCTTTGAAATATAAATGAGTCTTCTAACCAATCTCTAATAGTTTTGTCTATCAACCGACTCTCCTATCACTGCTTGTAGCATGTGGTTGTTCTCACTTGATGATCCTTCTAGCTTACAACGCAACATACAATTTTCTTCTAGAAAATCTAGAATATATTTCCCTTAAGATTATCTTTCCTAATCTAGACACTTCAATTCACTTAATATATTGGAGCTTCCTTAGATCCTTGATATCAAATTCCTGAGCCCAGAGCTTTATTAGTTGAACCATCTCTTTTTTGCCATCATCTGTCATTACTATGTGATCAACATAAACTATAAGAAGAGTGATATTACCCTTGTGATAGCTTATAAAGAGAGTATGATCAACATTGCTTTGTTGATCATAAATTTGCTAAATATATCTAACGAAGTTTTGAGAGATTCTTTTAGCTCGTATAAGGCTTTATTCAATGAAATCCAATAAGATATTTCAGATAGCATGGCTAAGCAAGAAGCAAAGGTATATTGTTCAAAATATATGCGGAACTAATTTCACATATTCCTGAATATCATATATATGATTGAATAAATTTATGTTAGTTATTATGTATTAGAATTATTTGAATCATGATTTCTAGTTTATTAGCACACTGGAAACAGGGAGAAAACTTCTATACTATGTCATCCTAATGTTGAAACCGGT
>JAJOOR010016564.1:0-11100 GCA_036250505.1 Solanum acaule
CCAACTAACTTTGTAGGTGGTGGAGTCTCTGAAGGTGGATATTGTGGCACCTGCACTCTCTTCTTTGTCGGAAAAGAAGGTCTAATAAGATTTGATCCAGAAATTTTTTTGTTGCACCCTGAAGATTTTTTTGAACCTTTCCCTCTTTTTCTTTTCTGATTGTCTGTCGCTGGAGCTTCTGTTACAGTTTTAGGTGTCTCTTGGAATCCACAATTTTTTTCGCCATTAGATTGAGTGTCTTCCCCTGTATAAAAGATAAAGATGCCCCACACCAAAATTATTTACCGAAGTGATAATAACTATGGCCATTGGCCAAGCCAAATTAGCCTCTTCAGAACCATAATTTTGATCAAAACAAATACATTTGTATTATTTTCAAAAACTAAAGAATGAAGATCAGATGCAAAGCAGAGTTACTGGCATCCATACCATCTAATGCTCTACATGAATTACAAATATGATGTCTTTAATGAGGTTGATTATTGACAAAATCAAATTAACTTGATGAGAACTAACTAAAAACTCCTGAATGTCACTTGTTTCAATTGGAAACACAGCAAAACAAAAGCATGCAAGTTTTAACATGAAAGACACACCAGTTCAAGCATGGATTAGCACACCAAACTATCTATTCCAAACACCCTTGTTGAACGAATGCTCATGATGATAGTAGGAACATTCATACATGCAAAGCTTCAGAAGATTGATGAATGACAACTGATTGAATATTACCTGGCAATTTTGATGAAGGATTGGATTGAGTGAGAAACATATTGACTCCTGAAGCGATTTCCATGTTCTTATAGATGCTTACCAAGTTATCCATGTGGAGAGCAGGTCGGATTTCTGTAGCACGAATAATTATAGAAGTTAAACAAGGAAAGAAGAAAGAGTTAAAAATAATCCGCACAGTAAAAGCAACAATGAAAACATTACTCTTGAATTAAGTTTTTGTGTAACTGGACATATAAGTTAAAGCAAATTGAACTGTAATGACTCCAAGAGCACAGGGGAATCTAAAACGAACATGCAAAACGAGGAAACTGGCTTTTCAATCACACGTTATGAGCTAAATTAGAATGTTCTTTAATTGAAAAGAGCAGCCCTACTGATTGATCACCCCTGCTAGCACCTAACATTGATTATTCTGTAAAGTATATATAAACACTCATCATACCATACAACTGCTGAGCTGATAACCATTATTGCAATATACAGAGTCTTCAATGTTTAGGCAATTTTATTTATTGTAACACAAATGCTTCTATAAATTCAAACCCTAAAATACAAATGCGACATTTAAAAATTTGATAAAGGGGTAGAAAAAAAAACCAAACCTCTGCGATGAAATGGAACTTTGCACACCGGACAATTGGACCCAGATTTCATACCAGTCTGAATACATAAACTGCAAAAACGGAAAATCAAATTATCCTAATTCCCACTCAAAAAAAAAAAAAAACATTTTGTCATGGACTTCACTTACTTGCAAAATACATGATTACATGTAAGTGAAACAGCAGAATTCAACAGACTCAAGCTGTGAACATAGACCAAAACGAAAAAGAAACATTAAGATTATACAAAATCAAAAATTTAAAAAGAAAAAAAATGTAAAGGATGAAGTGTACCAGATGGGGCATTTGAGCTCTCTTCCCATTCTTTCAAGATGCGAAATATCTGCCATTTTCACCCCCAATAAATCCTGTATTTCTTCGTAGTTTACAAAAACTGTGATTTGTGACTTGTGAGAGAAGCTGAATAGTGAGATGTGAATAATAATAAATCTTAGCAGCACAGGTGTTTTATATTTTTGGGGGAAAACGGGGAATTATTTAAAATTTTAGTGAAAGCGCGCTTATTCTCTCCCGCCACAACATCTGCATTTTCGCCCTCCTTCCATTCGGGGCGTCCGACCCAGTTACCCTCCTATGTATAATTCGGTATTTACATTCTTTTTTTTCTGGCATTCCTTTGTAGCTAGGCATTTTCAATCCTAATTTTTGTTTTATTCTTTAAATATAAAGTTTTCTATTTTTAGAAACAACCAATGTCAATTCAATTCTCTATTTTACCCTCAAAAAAGAAATAATTTTCTCTTATTATTTCTATTTTATTTTTATTTTCTTATTTCACAATATAAATCTCTTCTTCTTTTTTCCAAATAATCACCTTATATAATTTTCATGTAATATAAAATTTTATTCTTTTCAAATTCTTTATTTAATATAAAATTATATTTTAATCTAAATTTTTAAATAACATAAATTGCAAACAAATATTATATATTATACATATTAATGGACAATTCAAAAAAAAAGTGAATTCATTAATTTAATACAATTATGTAACATTACATAAATACTCAAGTTTCAAAATCATTACGTTGCTCCCATAAATGCTCTATTAATGCATTATGGAGATCAAAATGAGTATTTCTTTGGATCATAGACTAATTATTATTATTTTTGAATATTGGTGAATTTGAAAATGACCTACTGATTACTAAATTATTGTTGTAACTTTTTAGATTATTATGTTACGTGTTGTCACGACCCAAAGTACACCCCAGACGTGACATATCATATAAGGCTCTGAGAGGCCCTACACAAGCCACTTCACATACATACACACAATATAATAGACAAAAGTAGAGAATCTCGTATGAATATGAAATTTGGCATAAAAGCGGAAATCTAACATATCTTGACAAGTCATTCTAATACATCAAAGAAGTGGTCAGGACGTAACCCGTACACCACATACAACATCCGAAAACTAATGACACGAGAAAAGTAAAGTAAAGGTGGCATGGTCCTCGGAACATGATGACTCACCAACTCTTCAAACTTCGAACGATCAAGCCACTAGTCACGCACGGGAGGAGAGGAATTGTCGCATCGTATACATTATTAGACAATGTAGGCACAAGTATGCATTAGTATATGAAATGTAATACGTATGATGGATATACATAAAAATATGAAACATGATCATAAGGGGACATAATCGAAAACATAATATGCATGACCAAGATAAACATAGTAAAATCATTTAAAGAAGAATCGTAAACCATGAACATGATGAAAATCTAAAAATCATGATGAAAGCTTCATAAAATCTTTGAAAGTTACTTAGTTCATTTTGTGGGATATTAACTTTAATCGATAATAGACCATGTGAGCTATAACATGGAATCCAATGTAACTCCCACATCTAGATGGGAGAGTCTACTTGCCAATGGAGAACTTTGTATCATGATTCATAGGCTATTTGCAGATCCACTAGCTAGGTCATTTAAGACAATCCTACGGGGGCACGTAGTTGGGAACTAGAGGGTGCTACTAGAGACTACCCTACTTGAGCCTCCATCTCATAGTTCTCTTGGTGCTAAGTTAAATTCCAACAGAATTAGTCATAATCATAAACATATCATTATACATGGAAAATCATAATTTAGTTACTAATACAAGCTTAAATCATCATATAGTAGCTCCTTAAACCATGAGTGAGAAAATCTTTCACCCTTAATGTGAGAAAATCTTTCACAATTTTCATTGATGCTTATCTTAAAGAAACCTAGATCATATAACATTCTTTTTTATATATCATGCACAACCTTCATAAAAACATCATTCATAGATTCATAGTTTCTTCATCAATTCATGTCTTTAAGAGTACATAGTCAAAAATCATGATCAATGCATGGGTTCATTTGAAATCAATTGGAAATCATGTAATTGAGTCAAAACAATAAATAATAAGATCAAAATCAAATATCGAATCAACACAATTAGAACCCATGGAGAATTGAATGAAAACCTAATCAAATTGATGAAATTAATTGAGAAATCCTCGAAGATCAATGGGTGAATGGAACCCATTGATGAAACCCTAAATACCTTGATTATCAAAGCCCAAAATCAATGGAGGAATATGAGACTTGAAGCTTGAAACTCTAATCTTCTTCTTGGACTTGAGAGACTTTTGGAGAGGATGAATGTGGATGGAATTTGGGGATTTGGGGATTTGAGTGAATGATAGGGTATGGGTAGATGTAGAAATAGAAAGGTAGTTATAGGAATAAAAAATTAGGGTCAAAACGACACAGTATAGGCATTAAATGCATAGAAAAATACTCAAATACCCTTAAGAAGTATCTGTTGGAAGACACATACGACTCCGACCTACGGTTCGTAAAAATTCCTATGGACCGTCCTGGTCAGTTGTAGGATCAACTACAGAGGGACAAAAATCCTGAACAATTGAACAAAAGCCTTCTACGAATTGATGACTCCCCTACGGTCTGTAGGCCCTTCCTGAAGAACCCTTCTTCCAAAAGATTTCACAAAGTCATAGACCTCTTCGATGGATCCATTTCTACGGGCTATAGAACTTTCTACGAAACATCCTGGTTGTCTATAGGAAAGTTAAGAGACCCAAAATTTGTTATCCCTTCAAGACCCTTCCTACGACTCCCTTCTACAAGCCATATGACCTTCTACGGTCAGTAAGTGGGCTCATAGGAAGTGATCTAGTGCTAAGTTTCTGTAAAATTTCTCATTCCACTCGACTTTCCAATTTTCAAGGTGTTGCAATATCTCCCCCTTGGGAATATTCATCCTCGAATGAGACTCAAGTTAGCATGAATAGAGTAGGAGAGAAACTAACAACCCTAACATGAATGCAACTCTTATCATAATGCACATAAAACATCGAGAAGCACTCCAAGCTAAATCATAACGTCAAAAATCAAGTTTTTCATGAATCATGATGCATATGGAAATATGAAAATGACTAAACACCTGAATCTAAAAGAATGAACCATGAGGAACTAATACCTCAGGCTAGAATAAGAGAGGAGGGAAAAAGATAAGGATACCAGGACATCATATTGGCTTCGACCTCCCAAGTAGCACCATCAACTAATTGATTCCCCCAAAGAACTTTCATGGAAGCAACTTCTTTATTTCTCAACTTCCAAACTTGTCAGTCTAAAATATCAATCGAAACCTCTTCATAAGAAATATTTTATGTAACTCCTAATCCTTCTAAAGGCACAATGGACGGAAAATCTCCAACACATTTCTTCAATAAAGAGACATGGAAAACTAGATGCACCGTAGCTATATCATTAGGTAACTCAAGTTCATAAGCAACTTTGTCAATACGCCTCAAAATATGATATGGTTTTCAAGTAGAATCAATCATCAACTTTAAACTCAAGTTCTTTTTTTTCTAACATCAGCATAAAACTTTTAATTGACTTTGAGCCATTTTCAACCTTTCGCGAATAAGTCGAACCTTTTTCATAGCCTCATGCACCAACTCGGGACCCATCAAAGCAACCTCACCAACTGCAAATCAACCAATAGAAAGCCTACACCTCCTACCATAAAGAGCCTTAAACGATACCATCCCAATGATAGAATGATAGATATTATTATTTTAAGATCAAAGACAAATGATCATCACAATTACCCTTAAAATCAATTACACAAGCTCTTACATATCTTTCAAAGTCTGTATGGTACGCTCGGCTGGTCCATCGGTCTGAGGGTGAAAAGTCGTGCTAAGTTTCACTTGAGTACCAAGACCCTTTTGAAATGACTTCCAAAATTGAGATGTAAATTGAGTGCCACGATCGGAGATAATGGACAAGGGCACTCCATACAACATTTTTGATAACGCTCAAACTACTCTCTAAAATAAATCCAAAGAATAAGTGGTCATCATCAATAAAAAATATCCAACTAAGAGTCGAGGTCGAATCTGTCACGTCCCAGGAGTACCCCCTAGACGTAACACGACGTACTCGACCCCAAAGGGGTCTCATACAACCCTTAACATAATCATCGTCATAAGATCATAGGAAAATAGTGCGAAATTTAAAACTTTTCTTTACAATCGAAGTCTTTTATAAAAATGATAGAGTCTATACACTATGTCCCAAACCATCTATTTTACTTAGAATAAAACTCTTGAATACAATCTTAGGGACATAGCCCTTACGACCAAAGTCTAAAACATAAAAGAAAGATAATAAAGGACATGTGGTTGAGCCCTCTTGGGAGTAAGCCTACACAAATTCTTCTAACCAATCTTCATAACACAAAGGCAACTATGAAGCATTATTCACACCAAAGGCAATATCACAATCTACTACCTCAGATCTCACAAGTCACATAGCCATAAGTGGCATCACAACTAACCTTTCTCACTCGCTCCTTGTAGCAAGAGACCTACAAGTGGTCATACCCTAAAGACCATTGGATAAGGAATAGGAGAAAGACCTTATGAAGTTAAGCTCTATGGCATGACTAAAGAATGAAAAAGTGAAGTTTTTCCTAACATCCGATAGCCTCTTATTCATAAAATGTGGCACGCTTCACATTTATGAACAAGACTCTACTAGATATTGTTTGAGACATCCTAAAATTATCCCAAAACCTTATGCTCTGATACCAAGTTTGTCACGACCCAGGAGTACCCCCTAGACATAACACGACGTACTCGACCCTGAAGGGGTCTCATACAAGCCCTTAGCATAATCATTGTCATAAGATCATAGGAAAATAGTGCAGAATTTAAAACTTTTCTTTACAATCAAAGTCTTTTATAAAAATGATAGAGTCTATACACTATGTCTCAAACCATCTATTTTACTTAGAATAAAAATCTTGAATACAATCCTAGGGACATAGCCCTTACAACCAAAAATTTAAACATAAAAGAAAGACAATAAAGGACATGTGGTTGAGCCCTCGAATACAATGAGGACTCACCAATCTTCTTCTTGTTGATCTCCTATGAATCTAGCCACGAGGATGGAATCCAATATCTCCAAAGCCTACACTTGTAGAAAATGTAGAAAAGAAGGGGTTAGCACAAAAAATACTAAGTATGGAAGCCATGCACAAAACCATTAAAACATGCATGAAAAGGGACATTTCATTTGAAATCATGCTATATGCCATTTTTTACCATCATCTTTGAAATAGTTGGAGAATGCAACCAATAAGGCAACTCACATACATTTCATTATAACATGAGAGATATCATTATAATAACAAGCATAGTCTCCAACACTAACATTAAACAAATCCCAATCTTCACAATACATTGCCTTCAATCATAAAGTAACACAAAGTCAAATACCAAGATCATCTCATCATTAAGTAATCATCACATAAGCAACCCCTAAGAAACACTTGTGCAATGTATGGTTACTAACATGCATTTACAATGTACAACACAAGCCAACATTACATTCACACTCATTTCATAGTAAAGCCATTACCTTAATAACCCCTAAGGAACACTTGTGTAATGTGTGGTTAGCATCCCATAATACCAACCCTACTAAGTACTCCTTTGAAGCTACCTTAGTCATACATTTCATCTTTAGACCTCATTATAATCAATAGTCACAAATAAGGAAATAGTCATGTGCATTACTTGAATTATAAGGAAAGTCATTCATAACAACCATCCATTCAATATACATGCATGCATTCAAATCTCATCATAACACAAAGGAACCATCCCATAACCTCCTACTAAGTCTACTTGTGCAATGTAGAAGTGAAGTCCCATACCCCCACTCCTACTAAGTAAACTCACCAAGAAGTCATAGTGTAGTTCATGTCTCATTCATTATCTTCATTATATAGGGAAAATAACATTAACCGACATAGACCATGTGAGCTACATGGAATCCGGTGTTCTACCCCCACACCAAAAAGAGGGTGTCCTACTTGTCTAAGGTAGAACTAACATGTTTAGCTTTTAGGTGGATCCACTAGATAAAGACCTATGTGGGCACATAGTTATGGGATAAGGAGATTTCTACTAGAAACCCGGACTTCTAGCGTAAAAGGTTTCCATCTCATGAGACAACCTATGTTGGGAAGCCGGACTTGCTAAACGTAAAAGCTTCATATCTCATTGTTCATATCTATTCGGTGCTAAACCTATTTCCCTTTAAAAGCCATTAAGCTTTTGCTTAGGTTCATGTTCAATAGAGAATGCACTAGGCACTCAAACCAACATTCATCATAATAGCTCAAAGATTCATTAAGTTAGAATGTCCTTTCACTTTAGAACCATCAACAAGTGAGTAAACCTCTCACATTATCATTCACAACGTTTTCATGAGAATTAGCCTTTCAATCAACACAATAACATCCTCATCATCCTAGACAAGTTATACATTTCATGCATAATAATGTGTAAAGGTGCATATGAGAACTATCCTTTCAATTAACACCATTGATACATCATAATCATGTTTATGCATGAAGTATGTGTGTGTAATTGTTCTTGCAATGACACAATCAACAACATTATCATCATAGACACTTCATTAATAATTAAGTGTAAGGGTAAGGGAAGAATGACCTTTTCAACAATACCACAATATTCATAGGACTTTCAACTTCTAAGTAAATCATGAGTTCACACACAATCTTGTCAACATGCACAAGACCTTCACAATATGCCCTTCAAGGGGCTATGGACCAACTCATCCCAAACATATAGCAATAGCACAATAGATAAGGAAATACCATGATCCAACAACTCATCAATACATTAATCACATCATGATTGGCACTTTATACTCCAAGTACTCACAAACATGTATATAATATCATGATCAAGCCAATTCATGTTTAGAATCATAACCCTAAACCAATTCAAGTCTAGGAATTACATGAAGAAACTCATCATTCTTGGAGGATCACCTTTAAAGCCTCAATTTGTCTCTTTCATGACACAACCCTAGACTATATCAATTCACTTTAGAAATCTTAGGTTAATCAATTATTCATGTAGGACTATACTAACATCAAGTAACTACATCATAATTAAACACCTCCACCTTTCAAGTGGAGCAACAAGTTTATATACAACCTTCATCAACATATACAACCCTAGCAAATTACCTTTCAAGGCTAAGAATCAAGATCAACCCTAACTTCTAGAATTACTATACTATATAGAGAGATATTATGATTCAACAACATAATAAACATAAACATAGTCAATTGTTAAGTTCCCATGATCAATCAAGTCACACCTTAATTCACAATTTAGGAAAAAGGGGAAATCATGGGTCCAAGGGAGAGTTTCATCAAAATCCATCATTACTCCATTAATTCAATCATAAAGCATCATAATCAATCAAAATAAACCTTAATTAAATAATTGAATTCGTTTTGGAAGAAGACCCATGACTAGATTGAAAAACCCTAGAATTGGAGGATTTAAAAACATAGTTGAAAGGGTTTCTTGGTGATAGCTAACCAAGAATGAAGACCATCCATACCTTAGGTGTAGAATCCTATCCAATTCATATGAAAAAAAACCCTCTTCTTTAAGCTCTAGCTTGATCCCTTCCTTTGTTCTTCAATGGAGTCTAGAGAGAAGATTTTGGGAGGGAAGTAGTTGGGTTTTGATTTGGGGTCTTGGGTTATAATGACTTAATGAGGTGTTTATGGACTTAAAATAGTTTATATATATGTATAATTATTATATAACACGACTCCTACTCAAAGCAATTAATAAAACAATTACCTAAACTAACCCACCTAAGGCCGACTTAAGGCAGCCTTCCAGGTGCCATTCACGAGACCCCCATCCACGGACCGTGGATGAAACCACGCCCCGTACTGTGGGGTCGTGGTTTGGGTCTGCAACCTGGACTTGGTGGCCTTGACCTACAGAGCAAGACCACGAGCCGTAGATCAATCTATTGGCCGTGAATTGCATCCGTAGTTCACAAGATTCTGCCAACTTTTGTGAACTTAGGCAGCCTTGGGGGTTAGACTTTAGGGTCCTCCCCAAGGACCCTTGGTTGGTCTTTGGGGGGTCGTACCTTGACGTTTAACCCCTAGACACTTCAACCTAAGCTCGAGAAGTCAATATACATCCTAAAACCAAACATCAAACTCAAAAGCTCACACGTTAGGCTCTAGCTTCACCTACTAGCACTACTAAAAAAACAGTGAATACCGACCTAAAAATTTCCGACCTCAAATGGAGGTCGGTAATTTCCGACCTCCGGAGGTCGGTATTTACAAGTAGTCGGTTTTTATGCAAAATAAAGAGGGAAAACCAAATTCCATCCTCTGGAGGTCGGAATTTTTCTCGGAAAAAATGAATTACAATAAAAACTGACCTCTTGATGTCGGTATTAAACAAATAAATAAATAACAATATTTTATTTTTTCTCAATTAAATATAAAAAACAAAATTGAGAAATATTTTAGGTAATACCGACTTTCGTATGTCAGTAAAATTAAATAGTATGAAAAATAAATTAATATAAAATACCGACATCAAGAGGTCGGTTTTTATTGTAATTCATTTTTCTGGGAAAAATTCCGACCTCCTGAGGTTGGAATTTTTTCTCAATTAAATATTTTAGGTTTTGTGTAAAATAAAAAACAAAAAAAATTATAATACCGACTTCCGAATGTCAGTAAAATTAAATAGTATGAAATAAAAATACCGACCTCATGAGGTCAGTATTTTTATTTCATCTAATTACTTAAAGCGACATCTGGATGTCGGTATTTTTATTTCATCTAATTACTTTTAAAAGCGACATCCGGAGGTCGGTTTGTTTAAATGTTCCTACTAAATTTTCATTTTACACCTATAATTAATTGTTTACAATTTTGTATACTTTTATAAATAAAAAAGTTTGAAATTACGTTGATATGAAATTTTTATGCAAAATAAAGCGGGAAAACCAAATTCCGACCTCAGGAGGTCGGAATTTTTCCCAAAAAATGAATTACAATAAAAACCGACCTGTTGATATCGGTATTATTTTCTATTTTGATTTAATTTTATTTAAATCGTCTTCTGGAGGACGATTTTGTGTAAAATAAAAAACAAAAAAATTATAATACTGACTTTCGGAAGTCGATAAAATTAAATAGTATGTAATAAATTAATATTTTAAATAAATCATCCTCCGAATGACGGTTTTATACAAGTTAAAAAATAATTTAATATAAAATACCAACCTCCCGATGTCAATATTATTTAATTAACATGATTACTTTTATTTATCTTAAAATTTAATGTGAT
>JAJOOR010016565.1:0-34312 GCA_036250505.1 Solanum acaule
GACATAGAGACGTTGTCTGTCGCTTTCTTTAAAATATCTGCACTAGAAATTCCCCATTTCTCCATCTCTTTTCTCTTCCTTCTCTCTTCCTATCTCTCGACGCCGACGCCGACGCTGCCCGTCGCCGCTGCCCACCGCTGACCCCGACCCATGCCGTTCTCCTTTAATTCAAGGTTAGGGTTTCATAATATTATTTTTAATTTCTTTCAATTTGAGTATTGAATTTCTTATTTAGTGTATTGAATTAGTTTTTTTTTATTGATTGTTAGTTTGATTGATTGTTAAGAACAATATTTAGTTGACGTAAAAATTTAAAACAAAAAGAGAAAGTAAGTGGTAAAGAAATAATATTTATGAAATAAATTTATCAAATAAAATAAATAATTAAAAATCTTTTCGTATTCCTACAAAAGTTTCATAATATATATATTATTATTATTATTATTATTATTAGAACTTTAGTTAAATAAATGTGAAGATCCAAAATTGGGTATCAATAGCTTGCCCCTTTCTTTGTCCATGGAGGAGAGTATAGAAAACGTAGACAAAGAAATATTGACACGGTCAAATTTTAGGCGACCCATGAAAATACACCTTGAGCAAAAAGATGGCAAGAAATGTTTATGGAGTTATGGCCGAACTCTGGCTTCTAAGCTGCCTACATATCTCAAGTTTCATGAGAAATCAGGTCATATGTAGTTCGAGAGTGTAAGACTATAGAAAATTTTGATTAAAATTTTCCAAGTATCGAATTATGGTAATACTGAAATCTTTTGATAGTGAGGTATGAAGAGATTAGCATGAATCGAGGGACATGATAAGTTCTAAAGAAAGTTGAATGAGAAATGTTCTGTAGCAATTTCTACTGAATACTTATGGTAGATAGATGAATTTTCAAAAGGATGGCCCAATGTCGAGTTATAAGAAACTGAGACATGAAAGAATTATAAGTAAGATTTAAATCTGAACTTTTGAAAATTGGGTCGAGTTGAGTTTCGAAAGTGAATCCTTTATGTAGCTAGTGATGCTTGACATTGCACTAACTTGCCCTAGTTTGCTGCTTAGAGGGAGTTCCTCGTTGTAATGCGTTCTCCTGCAAAACATGTGAAAGGGTGAGAAGTACCTGTTGTGGTTCAAACATTATAAATTGAAATAGTAATGTAAAGAGTAGAGTGTAGATGTTTAAACGATTGTTGATGTCTCTTTTTGTGTTTTGAATGTGGTGTAGATAAAGTAACTTGTAATGTAGAGGCCTCCGACTGGAAGGGTTGTTGTAATGTAAAAGCCTGCATCCGGCTATGGAAAGCTTGTAATGTAAAACCTCCAATTGGCGGGGTTGTTGTAATGTAAGAGCATGTATCTGGCTGTGTAAAACTTGTAATATAGCATTTGATTGTTGGCATATGACAACGTCGCTATGCTTGCATGCCCCTAATCGGTGGAGCTTTGCAGACGTCACTACGATGTTAGCCTCCGATTGGCATAGTGTTGCTTCTTTTGCTTATATACAGGCTCCAATTTGGTGGATTTCGATCGATGTTTACTATGTACAGCCTCTGGTTGGTGGAGTTTGACGATGTTTGACGGTGGTCTCAGATTGGAGGAGTTGTTGATGAGGTTAGATTACAAGCTCCAGTTGGTGGAGTTATTTTGACAGAAAGCTAACTATCCTATTTTCCTATGAAGATCATCTTTTCTTCAGTATTTGGTCTAGATCTTGAGCGTACCAGCAAAGATTTAAATAAAATATTCTTATACATAATATGTAGGTTGAAGTACTTTTAGGAAATAAAGTAGGGAAAGAGTATTTTGGCTCATGATTCTGAGAAGTCGAATGGCGCCTCCGGTCGTGCCCCGAAGCTTGATGTCATCTTTCTTGATTCATGTATTCCTGCACCCAAAAAAAATTAGTTTGGGAGGGGCTGTTGATTTTTATCGACTCGCGGACTGAAGCCTCGTTAGTGGAATCCTTCGGCACCTTCTTTGTCCTGCACATAGTTCAATAACCTAGAGATTTGGCACGTAGAAGAGTAGAAAAATCTTTTGAAAAGAATTAGCTTGTTTTTCTAGCAAATAAGTAGATTACGTGTATATTAGGTATATATATATATAGTAATTCTCCAGCATTTTTAAGATTATACATGTTCCGAAGTCCATAGAGCTTTCCATTTTGTTGACTATATCCAACATAGTCTTCTTGTAGCTTTTACCCTCTTGATGAAGCTTCCCTAGCTCTTTTGCAGACAATGCGATGATCGAGATTCTTCATATTCTGGGGTTACGCTAACTATGAGGACATGTTTCCTAAGGGTAACAACAACAGTGGAAATTATGCAATGCATTGATCAAGCCTGACTCGGGATCCCTACGTATCCCCAAAGTAGGAATCAGATCGTAACATAGTTTGAATACAAGAGGGAGAAATAGAAGTATGTAATGCAATGACCGTGCTTGACTCAAGCTGCCTACGTATCCAAGTGGAATCAGATCATAATGTAGTTCGAATACAATTGGAAAGTGAAAAATATGAAAAGTAAATGACCAGGCCTGACTCAGGCTGCCTACGTATCCAAGCGGAATTAGGTCAGGACGTAGTTTGATTACAATAGGGAGTGAAAATATGAAGGGAAATGTAACAACATGTAATGAAATGACCGGGCTTGACTCAGGCTTCCTACATATCCAAGCGGAATCAGGTCAGGACGTAGTTCAGATACAATAGAAAAGTAAAAAAATGCAAGGGACCGAATCCGACAAGGATTGCCTACGTATCCCACCAAGGGAATTCAGGTCGAGCGTAGTTCTAAATACATGGAAATGATGTTTTTGAGTTTTCTAAGGGAGACCGGATCCGAAGTGGGTTGCCTACATACCCCACCGTGGGAAGTCAGGTCTAGACGTAGTTCTGTTACATCAAAAATGCAAAATTACCAGAAATAAGCACTAATCATAAGGTCCTTAGATGTAGTATTTCTTGATGGCTTCTAAATTGTTTGGCTTTGTGCTCACTCTACCGTCAATTTCTGCTAAGATTACCGCTCCTCCAGAAAGTACTTTATGAACCATGTAGGGTCCTTGCCAATTTGGTGCAAATTTCCCTTTGGCTTCTTCTTGGTGAGGAAAGATCTTCTTCAATACTAACATCCCCAGTGTGAACTGTCGAGGTTTGACTTTCTTGTTAAATGTTTTGGTCATTCTGTTCTGATAGAGTTGGCCATGACAAACAGCGTCCATCCTCTTTTCATCAATGAGCATCAATTGTTCATGCCTGCTACGTATCCATTATGCATCGTCCAGACCAACCTCTAGGATAATCCTTAAAGATGGTATTTCTACCTCGACAGGTATTACTGCCTCCAAACCATAAACCAACATATAAGGAGTTGCCCCAGTTGATGTTCTGATTGTGGTGTGATAACCGAGTAGAGTATATGGTAGTTTATCATGCCATTGCTTGTGACTGTCCACTATTTTCCTTAAAATATGCTTGATATTCTTATTTGCAGCCTCAACTTCTCCATTCATATGTGGCCGGCAAACTATGGAATTTCGATGAGCAATCTTAAACCTTTCACAAGTTTCCCTCATAAGATTGTTGTTGAGGTTTGTTGTATTATATGTTATGATTGATTCTGCAATTCCAAACCAGCAAACTATATTGTTGCAAACAAAGTCTGCCACCACCTTTTTCATCACTGCCTTGTATGCCAAAGCTTCAACCCATTTTGTGAAATAATCAATAGCTACTAGGATGAAACGATGTACATTTGATGAGGGAGGATCTATGGGTCCAATAACATCCATGCCCCAAGCGGCAAATGGCAAAGGGGAACCCATCACATTGAGCTCATTCGGTGGAACCCATATAAAATCTCCATGCACTTGACACTAATGACACTTTTGCACATACCGGATGCTATCTCTCTCCATGGTCATCCAAAAATATCCGGCTCTTAAAATCTCCTTTGCCAAAGTGAACCCATTCATGTGAGGTCCACATGTTCCTGCATGTATTTCTTCCAAAATCCTTATCGCTTTTGCGGTGTCAACACACCTCAGCAATCCTAAATCTGAAGTTCTCCTGTATAGGATTTCTCCGTTAAGGAAGAAATTATTGGCCATCCTCCTCAAAGTCTATTTCTGCTTGCTTGTGGCATTTTCAGGATATTCTTGTCCTTCTATCAATCTTCTGATGTCATAGTACTAGGGTTTTCCATCCAGTTCCTCATCTACATGAAAATAGTATGCATGTTGATCATGTATCTCTATATCGCTAGGTTCAATGTAATTCTTGTATGGGTGTTGAATCATCGAGGACAATGTTGCCAAAGCATCGGCAATCTCATTTTGAGCTCAAGGGACATGCTTGAACTCAATCCTTGTGAATCCCCTACTCAAATCTTTTATGTAATGCAAATAAGGCAGGATCTTGACATTCTTAGTGGTCAATTCTCCTTGCACCTGATGAACCAATAAATCAGAATCTCCTATCACCAAGAGTTCTTTGATGTTCATGTCGATGGCCATCCTGAGTCCAAGAATACAAGCTTCATATTCCGCCATGTTACTGGTACAGTAGAACCTAATCTTGGTTGAGATTGGGTAATAGTGACCTGTTTACAAAATTAAGTCTGCTCCTATTCCAACTCCAATAGAGTTTGATGTTCCATCAAAGAACACCCTCCATCTATCATACTACTCTGATATGTCTTCTCCTAAAAACAAAACCTCTTCATCAGGGAAGTAGGTCGTGAGTGTCTTGTAATCCTGATCCACCGGATTTTCTTCGAGGTGATCAGTAAGGGCTTGTCCTTTGATGGCTTTATGTGTCACGTACACGATATCAAACTTGCTCAACAAAATTTTCCACTTTGCCAGCTTACTTGTAGGCCAATTTCTGAAAGATGTAATTGAGTGGATCCATTCTTGAGATCAAGTATGTGATGTATGCAGACAGGTAATGCCTAAATTTTTGCTCAATCCAAGTCTAAGCGCAACATGTTCATTCCAACAAGGTGTATCTTGCCTCGTATGGTGTGAACTTCTTGCTCAAATAGTAAATGGCTTGCTCTCTTCTACTTGTCTCATTATGCTGCCCCAATACACATCCAAATGCATTATCCATGACAGATAGATACAATAACAAAGGTTTTCCAGGCTTTGGTGGGACCAATACTGGTGGGTTGGACAAGTACTCTTTGATTCTATCGAATGCCCTTTGGCATTCCTTGATCCTTAAACTCAAATCCGGCTTGAACTTTCTTGTCTTTTGCTTAACGGCTAGACAAGTGGGATAAGTTTGTAATTTGTGTGAGACAATATCAGTGCTTAATCCTGGTATGTGATAAGACGAAGAAAATACGTCAACGTACTGCTTAAGCAACTCTATTAACTCTTGTTTTCTTTCAACCTCCAAATGTATGCTGACTTGTGTTTCCATCACGATTTCCTCATCTCCTAAGCTGACAACCTCTGTTTCATCCATATTGGATTTTTTCTAACTTTCAACTTGCGCGATCTCATGTGGTAGATTTTCAGGCACCATGCTTTAATCGTACTCTTCGTGATCTTGTTCATCACTTTCACCTTGCTCGGTAGATTCGTTACATTTCATAACCGTTGAATGAGGATTTTTAATAATATGAATGCTGAAAAGTGCAAAAGGAAAGTAAAAATAAATAGATATTTAAAACAACGAGAAAAATAAAGACTTTTAATTCAAAGAATCCTAGCTTTTTGAAGAGGCAAACTACAAAAAATAGGCATGATTCAAGCCTCAATTTGACCATGCGAATTTTAAAATAAAAACTTATTTTCCACACTACCAGGACTCTGGTTGAAATAGGGACGGGCTCATGGTCCAGTTCTGCAAGATTTCTCCAGGTTTGGCATCATGAATGGTTAATTTGCTGAGATTTATCTCTTCCTCTTCTCCAGCCATGGCCACGAACAGATTGCATATTCCTTCTACGATGTGATCATCACCAGCTTGATCTAGAATCAAAGTTTTTTCTAGTACGAAAATTGTATTGCTTTGACCCTACTGGACTTTTCCCGAGGCAGGCTCATATTCGAGTCTGTTGGTGCCGCTCTGATGCTTCAGCTAGATTGGCTTAATTATACCATTGGACTTTGGTCCAAGTCCACTATTTGGATGATACCCATACTTCAACATCTCTGACACAACCATTTTTGTTGCACTTGACAATTTTGTATCATCTGGCTCTACTTCTTCATTGACCCTCCATCTAACTCGTCAGCAATCATGATAGAATTAACAAAATGAATAGGGTGACTGAGCTCCTCGTGAATGGTAACCTCTGTGCGACCCCATTCAAACTTTACACACTGATGAAGGGTGGAAGGAACTGCTCTTGCCATGTGAAACTATGGTCTTCCCAACAACATGTTGTAGTTGGATGATACATCCATCACTTGAAATAGAATAGGGAATTCAGCCGGCCCCACCTACAATATGAGATAGATCTCTCCAATGACCCTTCTTTGTGCTCTATCAAAATCTCTAACTTTCACATGACTTTCCCATATCTCTCCCATATTCATACCCAAATCTCTCAGAGTGGTGAAAGGACAGATGTTGCATCCAGAACCACCATCAATTAGAACTCGAGTCACAATCTTATCACCACATTTGACTACGATGTGAAGCGTTTTGTTGTGCCCAACCCCTTCTGCAGGCAGTTTATCATCATGGTAAGAAATCTTGTTAGCTTCCACTAATCTTCCAATCGTTGAAGCTAAGGTTTCACTTGTCATCACGTTTGGAATGTTAACTCCATCTAACACTTCCATCAAAGAATTCTTTTGAGCTTCAGAACTCATAAGCATAGACAAAATGGATATGTGGGTTGGCGTCTTCTTTAGCTGCTCTTCGACTAAATAGTCTTTAGGCTGTATTTTCTTCCAAAATTCTGCAGCTTCAGCATCGGTAACATACTTCTTTGGATTATGTTCTTTTGCAAGAACTATTTGACTTAGATCCTCTGGGGCATAACACCTCCCCGACCTATTCATCCCTTGAGCCACGACAGAGTCAATCATCTTGCCCTTCGCGCATACTCGATAGTCCCATGGGACTGCTTTGGTGTCATATTTAAGCTTTCTAGCAATTAGAGTGGTCACTACAAATCTTGGGAGATATGTTTTGACAGTTAGAGGTTCCCTTAGTTGAACAATGATAACAGGTTGCGCCAAAGATGTCATGGCATCTGGTTCATCTATGTCTGGACAGTCAGGGCCCTCATATTCTTCACCTAAAGTAACTATGTTGACTTCCCAATTCTCATGGTTTGGCAGAGGGTTGTTGTTTACATTGGGAGGTGCTAGAGTGCATTTGATTACTCCTCTCTTGATCAAAGACTCGATTTGGTTCTTCAAACCGTAACAATCTTCTATTTCATGTCCTTGGATTCCCGAGTGGTCAGCGCATCGCTTGTTTCCATCGAAGTTATGAGGGATTGAATCGAGAAGTTTTCCTTAAACTGGTTGCAACACTCCTGCTGTCCTCAACCTCTCAAACAATTGGACATAAGGTTCAGCAATATGTGTGTAAACGCAATCATTTCTGGCTTTGAGATTTAGACGTGGTCTCGGTGCATATGCTGGTCTACTTTGGTGGGTTGGTGCTTGGACAGGGACATATGGTCTTGGAGGATTTTGGTATATTAGTGCTCGGGATGGATTATAGTGTGGTTGGGTATTATATACTTGGTATGGGACGTATGAAGTATGTGCAACAAATTGGGGATTGTTGGGGTATCGGTAGGATGTTCCTCCTTGTTGGTAAGTGACAGTTGAAACATCCTCCCTTTTCTTTTTGATGCCGCCAATGGCACCTTATTGTATGGCCCTACTTGTAGCTTGCAATGCAACCATAGATTAAATTTTCCTAGATTTGACACCTTCCTCTATGAAGTCTCCCATCTTGACCAATTTTGCGAACTTTTGGCCCATCATCTTGTCAAAGTAGTTACCTTCTTGAGCTCAAATAAAGTACTTTGAGATATCACTCTCATCTAGTGGAGGTTGCACCCTTGCGGCTTCACTTCTCCAATGTCGCGTACTCCCAGAAATTCTCTGATGGCTTCTTCTATATGTTGGCCAATGAGAATCTGTCAGCAGTAATTCCAGTATTGAATCTGAAACGAGTCATGAAGTCCTCAGCCATTTCCTACCAGTCAAGCCATTTGCGAGGATCTTGGCGCGTATACCAGGTCAATGCTTCTCCAAATAGACTCCGGAGGAACAACTTCATCCTCAACATCTCATTTCTCCCTACACCGACTAACTTGTCACAGTATGCCCTTAAATGTGCGTGAGGGTCACCTTTTCCATCAAACATGTCAAACTTTGGTGGTTTGTACCCTACCGACATGTCAATGTCTGGATGGATGCACAAGTCATCATAATCGAGACTCTCCGTTCCTCTAGTAACTTGTAAGCTTTTCAATGCCTTTCTTAGAACCTGAAGTTGGGCATTTATCAATGCATCTTCTTTCAGCTGGGCATCTTTCTCCATTTCTTCATATTGATCAACCTCATACGAGACATTAACCACTGCTGGAATTTTGAAGGTAGGAGCTCCAACAACATATACAGGTTGAACATATGGCTCATAGGAAGCGGTGACATGTGCCCCAAGTACCTGTTGCATTGAATGGATGGTAGAATTGTGATTAGAGAGGTCAGGAATGGTCCTGACAGTGGTTGTAGAGGCTGGTGGAACTTGCTCGTGTGTGGGAGCGTGTTGAGTTGGTTCTGGCTGATTTGGTAAGTCGGCAGAAGGTAAGAGAGCCTTTGGGAAGTAGATAAGCATCTTGAAAGTAGGGAAAGTGGTAGCCAACGGTTTGGCGTAGTCTCGCACTTGGCGTAATTCTTCCCTCAAGATCTCGAGTTCTTGCTCCATGTGAGCCATTTTCTCTTCATTTTGGATGTCTGTCATGTTTCGAGAACCTTCGAGGTTCTCAATAGGTATCATTATGTTTGCAGCAGCGGTGAACTCGTCTTTATCAGTCATCTTTCCTTTTGATCGAAGGTTGTATCGTGAGTCATCCATTTTGTAAGTCGACACAAAACAATGTACTTTTGGGGATAAATGATGAAAAAGATAACAAAACAAAGAAAAAGGGAAACTATGTTAGTTTGGGAAATATTCAAAGATATAACAAATATGTAAGTGTAACACATATATATGCCAATTTAGTGACATTCAAATGCGTCCTAATATAGAGCCTCTTTTTTGCCTGAGGTAGGCCTACGTTGCAATTAGTTTGATAATGAATGATCCATTTAAACACATTTCAGATTTGGAGCAAACATAACTTCATTAATTAAGGTAGTCTGGGTATTACAATGAGATAGGTGATTAGAGGCCTAAGAAATGAAAGTACGGGGGTGGCCATAAGACATACAAGAGGGATATACCACACGACACTTTGAGGAGATATGAAAGAGTACAATGAAGAAAGGCGATCTAGGCCTAGGTTGGAGCATCGTCATCGTCCATATCATAATATGGCCCTGGGTGGTACTCTGGAGACTCTTCGATCTGCCATCCCTGGTTGTTTGAATCTTCCCCTTCATCAAACCCTATGGAACCATACTCAGAGTGAGTATCCTCTGTTGTTGGAACAAGTTCATTCCCCATATGCATCGCTCCTCCATCTCTAGGGTCATACAAGTTAGGGTCATGGTCTAAATATTCTTCTGAATCCTTCTCTATCTCCTCAGTTGGTTCTCTAGGATTCTCTTTCGGGTCTTCCTCCATCTCTTCCTTTGGTTCATCGTGAACTGTCTGTATGAGATGGTCGATAGACCGTGGGGTCACCTGATGATACATGGTTGTGGTGATGGGCAAGAGGTTCAATAGCTCCATGCCAATTTGATTTGATCTCTGGGTGTCTCTGAACCCCAAGATCCTGTCACAACTGGGCATTGCAAGAATTCCTCCCATTATAAACCAAGTATAATATTCGGGGGTGCACCACGACTCAACTCCCATGCCTAAGTCAAGAATACCATACCATCCTTGTACCAAAGCAACGATCCTTTCGATCGGGATTCTTCCTTCATAATCGACCTCTATTAGTGCCATATTTGACCATAGAGGAATGCCTTGGGTAATCCCAAACTACAAAAGGACTCTTAGAGGTGCATAAGGTTGGAAACCTTCCAACCCAATCAACTCAATGAAATAGACGTGATTTTTTCTCAACAAAGCTCAGCCATGGACCCATGGTAGTCACCATTGAATATGGTTCCCTGTGAGGTGGGTTAAGAAAAAGCGCCAACCATCTTCATTATTTGGGGCATCTCACATGCTCAATCTCATCGCATGGCTTCTAATTTTGTTGTGTAAGTTTGCTTCAGTGCAATTTTTCGCTTGTGTTTGATAGAAGTGTTCCAACGCCCAAATCTGTAGCAACAGGTTACTTCCCTTACACTAATCATATCCTCTAGAGCAGAGGGATAATGATCAAAATATTTCTGCCAAGATCATGTGTATGATGGTCACTCTAACAGGTCCTCTAAACATGTAACAATCTCTTTTCTTTAGGAAGGTCATAATACCCAAAAAGGCCACCACGAAAACAATAACTCTGTGCCTATCCCAATCAACTCTGGAGATAAAGAATTCTTGTTGGAACCAATCATAGATCTCTCGACGACCGAACCTTTTAAATAGATAATCCAACATGACCCGTCCCTCATCAACTCTTCGCAAAACTGGGCCTACTCTCAAGTACCCCAAGGACTAGAGAAAACCAATTCCCGACGTAGTGCACGGGGCCAAGGGTGCTCTGCCAACTAATGGTAAATCAGTCATTTGACTTATCTCCTCCAGTGTTGGTATGATTTCAAAGTCTGTGAACTGGAAAGTCAGTGTTGCTGGTTGCCAGAATTCAATCATTATGGTAATGAGAAATTTGTTTGCCTCCACATTTAGTATATCAATTAATGACCCCAGGTGTGGCATAATCTTATTTCCGTATGCCACTCGGATGTTTCCCCACCAATCTTTCAAAGTTTGGGGGACCTCAGTCATCATCCTGATATTAGGGAGGTTTTGGTTAATTTACATCTGAAAGAAGGGGTAAAAGGTATGATGAGTTTATTTGCTCCAAATCCGTTAAGTGTTTTAGTTTGGATCATTTATATCAATTTCACACAAAATGTATGTCGACGAGTTTTAAAGAAGAAAATCATTGACATTTGGGCGGTTTCCTATATGCAACGACAATACCTTATATTGTCTTACTTAAGGCTATGCAACATGACCTATTTCTAGAGTAAGAATTTTTCCTAGATGATTAAGAGTAGACTGAGTAATTTCGAGAAGGCGCACTATCTTAATTGAACCAACTTTGAAACTAAGGAATCCAAAAGAGAGTTTTGGAGGAATGCAGAACACCCCTCGCGTGTTCAGTGTGTGTTTGTGTACGGCCAAAGACTCGATAGAAAGTGCAAATGATAGTGTGAGGAAATCAGTAACAAATAGTGTTTCAAAATAAATAAGGAACACAAGTTTGTATTTGACTTGCGACCTTTCAACCAAAGTAATATATCTATTTGGCAAAGCAAACAAGTACAGATAAAAAAATAATCACTAGTATTATTCCTAAATTAAGTTTCTAAGGTTAAAACCTAAGTAAGATCCACAACAGAGTCGCCAAGCTGTCGCACCCCTATTTCGAACTAGCCGAAATGGTTCACAACATAATATGGTTGTCACTCTGATTTTTGGAAAAATTGTTTTTTGTTTAAGTGTCGCCACCTAAATTTTAAGTAAAATATTCGAAAACCCATTTTTTAAATATGTAAATGTAAACTCTGTTTTGATTTGCGAAACCAGTGAGATTCTGAGTAAGGATTTCGGTTACTCGAGGGGAAGGTATTAAGCATCCCTCAGAGCCTATCCGAAGATAGTCATTAAACTCAATTTTAGAAAAAATAATTAGGAAAATTTATTCAATTTATTTGCTTTAAAATTTATGATAAGTAAATTTCATTAATTAAAAAAAATGGTAAAATACAAGGTATTACATATATACATCTATAAAATAGTAGTAAATTTATCCTATAGTAAAATAAATAAGTAAATAAGTATATGTACTTAAAATATAAGACAATTTTATATGTTGGAAAACATGATTGTGTCTTATGTAAATTTATCCAAAATAGGTAAATGTTGAGTTAAAAGGATATTAAATATTGTTTTTTTATTTATATATATAATTAAAACGTAAAAGAAAAATAAAATAAAATAGGATAGTAGTCGGATGTACATATATAAGTAGTATGTGTGAAAAATGAAGTTTAACAAAATAAATAATAATGATACTAAATTTGAAAATAATATATAAAGTTTGTGATCTTAAGTTATTTTATTATGAAGTGTAGTATATATATGTACGCTGTTTAAAACACATGAACGTTTATTATTTTATCTACATGTAGGAATAAATTGACGATAGATTATATAAGTAAAATAATATGTATATTTAAGTGTAGTGATTTATGATTATTAAAATAAATAAATAACATTTGTAAAAAAGGGGATAGTAGATAAAAAATAATAGGTTATGTAGAGAAAACTAAATATAAGAATATACAATTTATACCTCTTATGTGCATGACATATATATGTACACCTTGTACTTTGAACCTGTTGGCATATCTAAAATTTTGAAATAGCATGTTAAGAAATTAAAATATTTTAGCAATATTTGATATGAAAAGTGATAATAGTAAAAAAAATAAAAATCGAAAAGGGGTTATGTAAAAAATATAAAATGGGCCTAACTATTGGGACTCATTCTATAGTTATATTTACGTTTGGTTAAAAATATATTGACCTACTTTCTTACTTGTTTTTCTTAAAAATAGGTATTTCTAAAGGTAAATATCTTAGCCTTAAATATATTTCTAAAGGGGAATTGCTTTAGCCTTTAAACTAGATTCAAATTTATTTGATAGTTTTAAATTATGAGTTTTCCTATCCCTCAGGATAAACTTTCAAAGACTAAAAAAAAAGGAGGTAACAATTCTAGCAAAACTTATAACATTCATTTTCGGCTTTTAAAATGATGTTCTTCTTCCTCTTGAAAGTTGTGTTTTTGTTTTAAAACCTTTTTTTAGACTCAAACTATTGCACTTTTAAACTCTCAAATTATAGTGATTAGTTTCAAAAATTTATACTTTTATATCCCACAAAATGGTGTTCGAAACTAGGGAAAAGACCGCAGTTTTACACCAAAAACAAATCTGCCCAGTAGGGCTGTTAAAAGATAGACTAGCTATTCCGCATTGCCCTTTCGTGTCTTATTCCAGATCTTTATTGAATCTGAAGTTAAGTACTTTCACAATATGAATTACCAAATCTATAGGCTATGTCAATAGTCATCGCCTTGTCTGACTTCCGTCTTCCATTAGCATTGCCTACTCGTAAGACATATTATACAAAGTAACCAGATCCCCTCACTCGAGTTCTTTGCATTGAGCTCGCTTGGTTCGTCTGTTCATCGGTCATTGAAGGAAAGCAGTATTTTTTACCTCTCAAAACCTGCATTTTCCAAGTTAAAATCTACACTTTTTTGCGCTAAAAATCTGCTTGGTAGAGCATGTTAAATCTGCATTTTCGCACTAAAAATCTGCAACTTTTTTTAAGCTAAAAATATGCATTTTTTTAACCTCAAAAATCTGCATTTTTAAGCTCAAATTGCTGCCCCTGAAGGTTCTCAAAATCACTCTTTTTACGAAAAATCTGCATTTTTAAACCTTTAAGCTCTACGTTCTGGACTCTTATTTTGAGTAAAAGATGGTTACAAATTTTGTTAGTAATGGATAGTTGAAAACAGATA
Organism: Solanum acaule; assembly: GCA_036250505.1. Lineage (NCBI taxonomy): Eukaryota > Viridiplantae > Streptophyta > Magnoliopsida > Solanales > Solanaceae > Solanum > Solanum acaule. Next base: position 13,881 of record JAJOOR010016565.1, read on the forward strand.
ATAGTGTTAACATTCTATGTGTGGCATCACCACAAGTGCGAAATTAAAAAGGTTAATTGAGGAAATGACATAAGCTTACCAATATAGCATAATGTCCTCTACAAAACACAATAAACAAGAGGAAATATCAAACATATAGCTGCAATTTAGTAACATTAATTAGAAGCAAAAAAAACATTCAAGTATATTTTGAGGACATAAATTCTTAAAGAGAAGAAGAGGCACTAGACACTATCGATGCGATGTGGGGCTGCTAGACACAAGCAATAACGTAGGCGAGCACAAATCCGATTTGGGCAGATAAATGGAGTTGTATCATAACTTCAAATGCGCTCCCAAGTGTACATGTGAAATAAATAAAAAGAAAAGGATTAGCATAACACATGTTACCGGTTAAATTGCACGAATATAATAAGTAATTCAGGAGGACAGTCATACTAAATTCCAATTGAAAGAAACCAGGATGCCAATGATAAGATGGAATAGAAATCACACAAGGTACACTTATAGGAATAGTTTGAGAGAATTCCAAATTTAAACCATCTTAACTAATAACTTTGGGGAAAAGATGAATTCATGACAAGATAAGAAGTTATCATTTGTCATTTTAAAAGGGAAGCGATAGAGAGTCTCCATAGGAAGGTGATATCAAACCAAAGAAGAGATCAAATGGTTCATGTGATAAAATTAACTATACTTAAAATCGAGCAATCAACCTCTCCTAGCCTTTTACGGAGGTTGGATTACATCTTCCTTAACCCCTTAGTCAAAAGTATAAATTAACTCTGTGACTAGAAATATGCTAAGGAAACAACTGTACAAACAAAGACCACAACCTCAAAATTACTCCACTACTTGATTCATATCGAGATAAATATATACAGAGATCTTTAATTAGGACAGAGGACGAACATGAACATGTCATCACCTCATTCTACTAGATCACGAGTACAAAGAAAAATCTTAGATTTCAAAGTTAAACTGAAACTCTCGCACATCAGCAGGGAACACCTCTAAAGAATTAAAATCAAATAGTCAAATCGCTTTTAAGAGATAGCTGAAATTTAATAGACTTACAAGCAATTTAAGTGCACGCATTTGATCTAATTAATTCCAAACTAACACTTCCTGACTTAAACCAAAAGAAAAATCTACTTATAACAACAAAAGACAAACACATAGAATGAAATTTAAGCTTCCTGCGACTAAAAAATCTAACAAATAGATAAGAGGTCTGATACAGAAAATAGAACGAGGCAGGGATAAAATAGACTCGATAAGTAAAATAGGAAAACATACATAATACAGTTTAAATATGCAAATTTTACCTTAAACTAGTTCAAACACGAGACAATAACAAATTAAAATATCTCAATGCTTAAGACATTTAATCTGAAGAGTATAAAGGAGAAAGTAATTATAGCTTAATGCACATAAACAACCAGGGAAAAGAAATTAAACATGTCTAGCTCGAGCAAAGTATTCAAACTCATTTAAAGATAGATAATATACCAAACCATGATCAGTACAAAAGAGAACTAGCAACTAATACAAACTTAAGATCAGTCCAGCATATGGTATTTTCTAAACAGACACGAAAGTTATCGAAATTAATGAAAGAAAAAGCTCTATCGAAGACAGAAAAGAGAGAGACTTTCATATATTTGCATGTTTAACCCATGATGGGGTCCTAAATCAGTTTATATTTGAAGAAAATAAATATAGAAATAAATACATTCAAACCAACAAAGCATAAGATTGAAAAGGAAAAACAAAAGATAGCAAAGAAAATCAAACTACTAGAAATAATATTTAACTCTTGCGAAACCAGAAACAAATTTTAAACTCAACAATAAACCAAGGTTACATACTTAAACAGCTAATGCAAAACATGATTTCAGTGAACAAAACATAATTAAGAGCCAACAAAAATGCTAAAATAAAGAGAAGATTACATTTTACATTGTATTGAGCAGCAAACAAGAGCTTTGACGTCAAGATTCCTACTTCAAACTCCCTCTTCAACTCGAAGTAGAAAAATGAAAACAGAGAACAAAAGATAATAACCTTAAAATCTGTTTCCTAGATGATTTCCGAAACTTTGTTGGTGTTGTTCAAATGTTGTTCGATTTCTGGATTATTGTTCGATCTTTTGTTCCTTTTTTGGATGATTTCCGTTCCTTTCTGGATGAGAACCAAAGCCCTCCTTTTATAGTCGATTAGAACTTCCACTTGGCCTCAAGAACTCAAATTTTGAATTCTAGGGTAGCCAAATCTGAGGAAAATGGAAGAAGTAATGATGAAGGGGAAGACGAAATCTCTCAAGAATCAACTTTTTCAGGTCGATTTGAGATCGTTGAGTGATCGATGAGGCGTTTTTCCGGCGGCCCAAAGCCATTTCTTTGATAAAGGTGAGGGACGAGCACGTGGGGGTGAACCATCGGCGCCGCTTGCTACAGCTTTTCCGGGTTTGCTGGATTGATGCAACCGGTCGATGTTCTTCGCAAGGAACAAGACGCAACAAGGGGGATGTGAGGGGGCAGACGCGTTTTCTGGAAAAGGTGAAGAGTATTGAGGCATATTTTCTGGGAAAGAAGGTGAACGATCGTGACGTTTTGAAAAAAAAAAAGAGTAGGGCGACGGTAGAGTCTATTTTGGAAAAGAAGAAAAATCTTACTCATTTTGGACCGTCTGATCGTTTGATCGGACGGTCAGAATTAATCAAGAGTTAAATAAATAAATAAATAAATATTATATATATATATGCTAAATTAAATTGGGGCCTTAGATTAAATCGGACGGTTGAGATCGAATCTGAAGAAACACAATCCATGTGCTTCTTATGTGGCACACGTGGATTGGTTGAATTAAAATGACTTGGATTGCCAATTTTTTTCCAAATTAGTCCATTTAAATTATAACCTCTTCTTTATTAAATAGCTATAATTTCTTAAATTTAAAATAATTATTTTGCAAGACTAGCTTATTTGATAAAATTAGTCATTCTAAAAACATAAAATTAATATAAATTAGTAACTCATTAATTAATTAAGCTTTCCTAATTTTAAAAATGTACAAAAAATATTTATCGCAATAATATAAATTATATTTAATTAGAAAAAATGAGTTAACCCTTAAGAACAATATTTAGTTGACGTAAAAATTTTAAAAAATGAGAAAGTAAGTAGTAATATTGATATAATATATTTAATTTTTTATAAGAAATAATATTTATAACATAAATTTTATCAAATAAAATAAATAATTAAAAATCTTTTCATATTCCTACAAAAATTTCATAACATATATATTATTATTATGATTATTATTATTATTATTATTATTATTATTATTATTATTAGAACTTTAGTTAAATGAATGTGGAGAGCCAAAATTGGGTGTCAACAATGGCTACATGGTTTATAGGGGCTGGGAGTAGTTTGGACTATTTGAACTATCTCGCATATCGTTGCTCAATACTACTCCCAAAATATAATAGTAGCTCTTATGTTTAAAAACATACTTCTTTTTGTGGTTTGAGTTAATTGCTCAAAACATAGCTCAAAGGCTCTTCTTGGAAATCAAAGTTTCCTGTCTTGCTTAATTGTGAAAGCATTTACTCTTTACTGAAAACTAGCTCAAAGGCACCTTTGGAAATCTCAGTTTCCTTTCTTATTTAAATGTGAAAACATTTTAAACTCTTTGGGAATACATAGTCCCCATATACTCTTTGAAGAAATGAACTTCATCTTTACTCTTTACTCAACTCAAAACTCAAGTCTTAAAACAAAGTTAAAACGTTTGTAAAAGACTTTTGGAAAACTCTAAGAACTTTTCTTGACTTTACTCTTAACTTCTCTTGACTTGACTCTTAACTTTCCTTGAATTAAATTATGGATTCAAGGTTCATGATCTCATATTATTGATGATTTCATGTTGTTTAGACGTACCTTAGAGTGTAAAAATCAACTAGGAAACATAGGTACGTTTCAAGGGAACTAGTACGGAAAGAAGTGAGAAAAAGTAGAAGACTTGACGTCTATGGCGTGGGGCGCCAGACCCAAAACTTCATAACTGAAGTTGGGGCGCGCTGGCTGGTGTGGCGTCCCAGGGTCAAAACTTCAGAACCCAAAGTGGGGCGCTCTGGTTGTCACGGCGCCTCAGACCCCTGCCTAAAAAACTCCGATTTTTCTTGGTCTTTTTTCAACTCTAAAACCTCTAGTTTCGATTAGTTCTTTCCCCAAACACTTATATTCGACTACATAACCAAAATATGCAAGAATCTACTCAGAACGAAACCTAATTTCATGAATTTGAATCAACAACTCCCCAACAATTTCAGCGAATCAAGAACTTAATAGAACTTCAACAAAACCCATCAAGAACTCAATTTCTGAACCTTCAAGAACACAAATTTGCTGAAATAAATCATGATTGGCGCGTGGGTGAACTAACCCAACGCTATGTGATCTCACATACCTCGTAGGGATCACCCCTTGACGAAATCCAAAATCTTAGCTTCAAGAACTTGATGATTCCTTGTCTCTCCTCCTCTTTTCTCCTCTTCTTTTATCTTCTCTCAAAACCCTAACTCTTTTTGATGCAACGAAAACTGAACCAAATCAATTTAGACCCCATCTTAATTACCAAAAATGAAATTAAATAATTATTTTGTGAAAAGACCATAATACCCTTCTAAAATTCAGTTTTGACTTTCCTTATCTAGACAACCCAACTTAGAATGACCATATCTCCCTCATACTAACTCAAAATCGAGAAAACTCAGCGGTGTTGGAAAGATAATTCAAAGATATTTCCCACGGTTTCTAGTAGCACACCTAAGTCATTCTTATTTAGGATTTATGGTCGTTTGAAGTTAACCCAAAAATCAAGCTTAACATAACTTAAATAAATTTCCAGATTTTTCATTCTTCCCAAAAATGACTCTTTCTAACTCTATCTCTTTCACTTAGTGAAGTGTTACAATACCTCCCCCTTGGGAACATTTGTGCTCAAATGAGATCACTCTAAGTAGACTAAGGGTGTAACATCTAACATTCAGCTCAAACACCCATAAGCAAATTTAACACATTAAGTATATTAATTAAAGAGTACTAAGAAGAGAATTACTACCTTGGTCTGGAATTTATCCGGGCTCAAAGAGATGTGGATACCTCTTTTTCATATCTTTCTCAGCTTCCCAAGTAGAACTTTGGTCGATGCTACTTCCTTGGTCCTTAACTTGTGAACCTGACGGTCTAGAATCCAAACAGGTATCTCCTCATAAGACAAGTTATTCTTGATACCAGTATCTTCAGTTGGTATGATAAGTGAAGGATCTCCCATGCACTTCTTCAAGATGGAAATATGAAATACAAGATGGACCACTGCTAACTCTTGTGGTAGCTCCAGCTCATAAGCTACATTACCAATCCTTTTGGATATTTTTTAAGGGACAATATACCGGGGACTAAGATTCCCCTTCTTACCAAATCTCATAACACCCTTCATGAGTGAAACTTTCAAGTATACCCAATCATCTACTTCAAACTATAACTCTTTTCTCCTAAAATTAGAGTAGGATTTCTGACTACTCTGTGCTGTTTTCAACCTCTCTTGGATAACTTTCACTTAATCCATAGCTTGATGAACTAAGTCTGGTCCGATCAACCCAACTTCACCAACCTCAAACCATCCTATGGGAGATCTGCATCTTCTCCCATAAAGAGCTTCATACTGAGCCATCTGTACACTAGAGTGGTAACTATTGTTATAGCAGACTCAATGAGAGGTAGGTGATCCTCCCAGTTACCTTTGAAATCAATTACATAGGCCCTCAACATATCTTCTAAAGTATGAATAATGTGCTCTGCTTGACCATCGGTCTGAGGATGAAAAGCAGTACTCAAGTTCACCTTTGAACCCAAACCTTTCTGAAAAGATTTCCAGAACTGGGCAGTAAATTGTGCACCTCTATCTGAAATAATCGATACCAGAACCCCATGTAATCTGACTACCTCTTGAATATACAACCTAGCATAATCTTCTGTTGAATGGGTAGTCTTTACTGGTAAAAAGTGGGTTGATTTGGTCATTCGATCCACAATAACCCAAATAGAATCATGTTGTCTATGAGACCTTGGTAAACATGTGATGAAATCAATATTGATCATATCCCACTTCCATTCCGAAAGTTCTATATTCTGAGTCATACCACCGGGCTTTTGGTGCTCTACTTTAACTTGTTGACAATTCGGGCATCTAGTAACGAACTCAACAATACTTTTCTTCATACTATTCCACCAATAAAATTCCCTCAAGTCATGATACATCTTTGTCGAACCTGGATGGATAGAATATCTAAAGCTATGAGCTTCCTCCATGATCCTCTCTTGGAGTTCATCCACCCTTTGTACACACAATCTACCTTGATATCTCAATACACCATCTCCCACTTTTTCAAAAGCCATTGCTTTTTGCTTATGAACATTTGCCTTCAATTCAAGCAAAATAGGATCTTGGTCTTGCTTCTCTTTCACTTCTGACACTAATGATGATTCAGCCCCATTCATCACCACTAATCCTCCTTCTATGGAATCCATTATTCGAACTCCTAATCGTGCAAGCCTGTGCACATCTTTTGCTAACTCTTTCTTATCTTCCTTAAAATGGGCGGTACTACCCATAGACAATCTACTCAAGGCATCAATAACAACATTAGCCTTACCTGGGTGATAAAGAATACTCATGTCATAATATTTGAGTAACTCTAACCACCTTCTCTGTTTGAGATTAAGCTCTTTCTGACTAAACACATACTGAAGACTCTTGTGATTAGTGAATACATCAACATGAATACCATACAAATAATGACACCATATTTTCAAAGTAAATACTACGGCATCCATCTTTAAGTCATGGGTTGGGTAAGGTCAATACTGGGGCAGTAATCAACCTCTTTTTCAATTCCTGAATGTTTTTCTCACAAGCTTCAGACTATTGAAACTTCAATGTTTTCCTAGTTAACTTATTCAAAGGGGACGAAATAGATGAGAACCCCTCTACGAACCTTCTATAATATCCAGCCAACCCCAGGAAACTCCTAATATCAGTTGGAGATGTGGATCTAGGCCAATTCATTATTGCCTGTATTTTCTGAATGTCATTGGAATATCACATTCCCTTACCCTCAACTGATGGTAGCTTGATCTGAGGTCTATTTTAGAAAATCAAGTGGCACCCTAAAGTTGATCGAAAAGATCATCAATTCTCAGAAGAGGATACTTATTCTTGATAGTAACCTTGTTCAACTGACGGTAATCTATACACATTCTAAGGGAACCATCTTTATTCCTCACAAATAAGACCGGAGCACCCCAAGGTGAAACGCTTGGTCGAATAAAGCCCTTCTCAAGGAGATATTTCAACTGTTCTTTTAGGTCTTTCAACTATTTTGGTGACATCCTATATGTCGTAATAGATATAGGATGAGTATCGAGAAGAATGTCTACACTGAAGTCTATTTTTGTCTTAGGTGGGACTCCAAGTAGATCATCTAGAAAGACATATAGAAACTCACTCACAATAGGAATTGACTCAATTGGAGGTGTCTCAATACTAGAATCATTAACTCGGACTAAATGATAGACACACCCCTTGGAAACTAGATTTCCCGCCTTAAGGTTCGAAATGAAACGACCCTTAGGCAATGATGAACTGCTACTCCATTCAATAACTAGCTCATTAGGAAACTGGAACTTGACAACTCGAGTTCTACAATCAATGGAGGCATAACAGGCATGAAGTCAGTCCATACATAGAATAACATCAAAATCAACCATGTCTAACTCAACTAAATCAGCCATGGTGCTCTTGTGATTGACAGAAAGAGTACAATCACGATAGACTCTCTCAGCTAGAATGGACTCACCAACAGGTGTAGAAACACTGAAGGGATCACAAAGTACATCGAAATTCATAGCAACATAAGGAGTTACAAATGATAAACTGGCTCTTGGATCTAGCAAAGCATAAGCATTAAAGTTAAAGACTTGGATAATACCAGTGACAACATCTGGAGAATCCTCTTGCTCTCGGCAATTAGTGATAGCGTAAAGACGGTTACCTCCTCCGCCTAACCCTGAAGTAGCTCCTCTAGATGCAGCTCTGTCTGGTGGAGCAACTGAAGAAGACTGGGCTCTATTGCCCCAATTACCATTTCCCTGCGTGTTCTTTGGACACTCTCGCATAAAATGACCATCCTGGCCACACTAGAAGCAACCAGTGGAGCCATCACAACACATCCCTGAGTGGCTCCTACCACACGTAGCACATGTAGGAGACTTACTACCCCCTTATGCCATATTGACCTGAGAATAGGCAGGTTTAGCTCGGAAATTCTGACTATTATTCTCACATTTGTTCTTTGGTGCAGGTGCACTAGCAGATGATGGAGCAGGTCTCTTTTGTTTCTCTTGGAAGGAAGACCGGTTCGCATTACTCTTCTGCTGCCCGAACTCATTCCATGATGTCTTAGCCCTCTTATTCTTAAACTCTTCCCTATCCCTCAGCTTGTCATCCTAAACTTGTTGCACATGGATTATTAGCCTTGCTATGTCCATATCCCCTATCAGCATAGTTGCCTTCCCTTCCTTGCTTGACAGGCGAGACAACCCAGCAACGAATAAACTCATTTTGCTTCTCATGTCAACAACAATCTCCAGGGCATAGCGGGAAAGTTGTGTGAACTTCAGACTATACTCATAAACGCTCAAAGAATCCTACTTAAGAGTGAGAAACTCTCGTACCTTTGCTTCACTCAGTTCTCGGGGGAAGAAAATCCTCAAGAAAGCCTCCTCAAAACAATCCCAACAAACATGTGGTGCACCCTCAACTTGGTTCTTCTTCTATTGATCAAACCATATTCTAGCGACACCCTTAATTTGGTATGCAGCTAGTTCCACCCTCTCAGCATCAGCAACATGCATGATCTCAAAAACCTTCTGAAGCTTCTCAATAAAGTTTTATAGGTCCTCAGTAACACTTGAACTAGTAAAGCTTGGAGGATTCATCCTTAAGAACTCACGGATCCTTGAAGTGTCTGCCCCTTTCTGTTGATTCTCTCTCTGTCCAACTTTATTAGCCACAGCTTGACTTAGCATCTGGATAGATTCACGGAAGTCAGCATTGGTGACCTTTCCCTGGGGTTTCATTTCAAGTGCATTAGGTACCCCTTGCCCCTCAACATTATGCTTAGCAGGACGACCTCTGATAGCTCTTCATGGAGGCATGATTTAAAATATACGCGCAAGCACATGTTAGAAGAAACTTTATAGAAATTTACTCTATCGCATGAAATGAGTATCAAAGAATTGAAGGAATTTCCTAAATGTTGCAACCTGCTAATTATAGATGTGGCACGCTTCACACCAATAACCAGGACTCTATAGAATCGGCTTTATAGACTCCTTAGGACTCTTGAACTTTGTGCTTTGATACTAAGTTTGTCATGCTCCGAGCCTACACCCTGGGCGGGACTGGCACTCGAGAACCATTGCTGGCCCCAAGCGAACCCTTGGCCTAGCTTACTTATTCAGCGAAAGACTTTTACTCAACAAATATAAATCTATGTAATAAGCTAGAATGTTATAAAGGAACATTCATCTAGCCAATAAGGCAAACTCAAGTCTCAACATAATAGAATGAAAATGAAAAGACTAAAGAACTAACATATGACTGTCTATGAAGCCTCGAAACAACTAAGATGGATGTCGGGACAATACCCACGACATCCTAGTGAACTAAAATACTGAAAGCAATAAAAAGGGATCCTCCAATAAGCAAGGAGGCTCACCACAAGACTCTAAATGCTCAACTGGATCAACGAAGCACTGGATGCTGATCTTGGTTACCTTTATCTGCATCATAAAGATGCAGGCCAAATGGCATCAGTACATTGAATGTACGAGCATGCGAGGGGAAATCTAAACAAGACATAAGCTTGAAAGGAACTAAAAGAACAAACCTGGTCTCAACTCAACTCACCTGAACTGAACTCATTTCAATATAAAGCGGTATAATCAAGTGCAATATAAAGAAAATCTTTTTAAAACATGGATAACAACTCTGTGTATTCAAAATACAATAGTAACTCTCTATGTATGCAAGGATACAATGTACCCTCTGATTGTATATATAAAAATACAATTAAATATGTGTATATAAGAATGCAAAATACTTCTGTGGGAGTTTCTTTAACTGACAACCATCACTTAAGGGCTATTGTGATGATACCGCGTTTTGCCTCACATTGCCAGGGTCGTCCTATACCCTGCCAAGGGTATAGAACCTGACTACTAAGTGGATCCATTAGTCTATGCTAAAAATCACTAAGGAATCATTTAAAAAGTATGACCCTTTTCTACCCATGATGGATACATGGTGTATAGGGGCTAGGAGTTGTCTGAACTCTCCCCCATATAGGTGCTCAAGACTACTCCCAAAATATAATACTAGGTCTTATGTTTAAAAACATACTTCTTTCTGTGGTTTGAGATAATTGCTCAAAACTTAGCTAAATGGCTCTTCTTGGAAATCAAAGTTTCCTGTCTTGCTTAATTGTGAAAGCATTTACTCTTTACTGAAAACTAGCTCAAAGGCTCCTTTGGAAATATCAGTTTCCTTTCTTATTTAAATGTGAAAATATTTAAAACTCTTGCGGAATACATAGTCCCCATATACTCTTTGAAGAAATGAACTTCAACTTTACTCTTTACTCAACTCAAAATGCAAGTCTTAAAACAAAGTGAAAACGTTTGTAAAAGACTTGTGGAAAACTCTAAGAACTTCTCTTGACTTGACTCTGAACTTCTCTTGACTTGACTCTTAACTTTCCTTGAATTGAATTATGGATTCAACGTTCATGATCTCATGTTATTGATGATTTCATGTTGTTTAGACGTACCTTAGAGTGTAAAAATCAACTAGGAAACATAGGTACATTTCAAGGGAACTAGTACGGAATGAAGTGGGAAAAAAGTAGAAGACATGGCTTTCCTGTCGCTCAGAATGGCGCGGGGCTCCAGACCCAAAACTTCAGACCTAAAGTTGTGGCGCGCTGGCTGGCGTGGTGCCCCAGGGGAAAAACTTCAGAACCCAAAGTGGGGAGCTATGGCTAGCGCGGCTCCCCAGACCCCTGTCCAAAAAACTTCTATTTTTCTTGGTGGTTTTTCAACTCTAAAACATCTAGTTTCGATTGGTTCTTTCCCCAAACACTTAGATTCGACTACATAACCAAAATATGCAAGAATCTACTCAGAATGACACCTAATTTCATGAATTTGAATCAACAACTCCTCAACAATTTCAGAGAATCAAGAACTCAATAGAACTTCAACAAAACCCATCAAGAACTCAATTTCTAAACCTTCAAGAATATAAATTTGATGAAGTAAATTAGGATTGGCGCATGGGTGAACTAACCCAATGATATGTGATCTAACATACCTCATAGGGATCACCCCTTGACGAAATCCACAATCTTAGCTTCAAGAACTTGACGATTCCTTAAATGTCCTCCTCTTTTCTCCTCTTCTTTTCTCTTCTCTTAAAACCCTAACTCTTTTCAATGAAACGTAAACTGAACCAAATCAGTTTAGACCCCATCATAATTACCAAAAATGAAATAAAATAATTGGGTAGTGAAAAGACCGTAAAACCCTTCTAAAATCCAGTTTTGACTTTCCTTATCTAGATAGCGCAACTTAGAATGGCCATATCTCCCTCATACAAACTCGAAATCGAAAAAATTTGGCGACGTTAGAAAGATAATTCAAAAATCTTTCCAACAGTATCTGGTAGCATACCTAAATCATCTTGAGTTAGGATTTATGGTCTTTTGTAGTTAACACAAAAACTCAAGCTTAACATAACTTAAACAAATTTCCAGATTTTTCAGTCTTTCCAAAAATGACTCTTCCAAATTCTAGCTCTTTCACTTAGCGAGGTGTTACAATATATCCCCATAGGGAACATTCGTACTCGAATGAGATCACTCTAAGTAGACTAAGGGTGTAACATCTAACATTCAGCTCAAACACCCACAAGAAAATTTAACACATTAAGCATATCAATTAAAGAAAACTAAGACGAGAATTAGTACCTTGGTTTGGAATTTCTCTGGGCTCACAGAGATGTGGATATATCTTTTTCATATCCTTCTCAGCTTCCCAAGTAGCTTCGTCAACAAACTAATTTTTCCAAAGAACTTTGACCTATGCTACTTCCTTGGTCCTCAACTTGCGAACCTGACGGTCTAGAATCTGAATAGGTATCTCCTCATAAGACAAGCTATCCTTGATATAAATATCTAAATTTGGTATCATAAGTTAAGGATCTCCCATGCACTTCTTCAACATGGAAATATGAAATACCTTATGGACCACTGCTAACTCTTATTGTAGCTCCAGCTCATAATTTACATTACTAATCCTTTTGGATATTCTGTAAGGGCCAATATAACGGGGACTAAGCTTCCCCTTCATACCAAATCTCATAACACCCTTCATGGTTGAAACTTTCAAGTATACCCCAATCATCTACTTCAAACACTAACTCATTTCTCCTAACATCAGTGTAGGATTTCTGACGACTCTGCGCTGATTTAAACCTCTCTTGAATAACTTTCACTTTCTCCATAACTTGATGAACTAAGTTTAGTCCTATCAACCCAACTTCACCAACCTCAAACCATCCAATTGGAGATTTGCATCTTCTCCCATAAAGAGCTTCATACGGAGCCATCTGGATACTAGAGTGGTAACTATTGTTATAAGCAAACTCAATGAGAGGTAGGTGATCCTCCCAGTTACCTTTGAAATCTAACACAGGCCCTCAATATATCTTCTAGAGTTTGAATAGTGCTCTCTGCTTGACCATCGTTCTGAGGATGAATAGCAGTACTCAAGTTCACCTTTGAACCCAAACCTTTCTGAAAAGATTTCCAGAACTGGGCAGTAAATTGTGCCCCTCTATATGAAAAAAATTGATACCAAAACCCATGTAGTCTGACTACCCCTTGAATAAACAACTTAGCATAATCTTTTGCTGAATGGGTAGTCTTTACTGGTAAAATGTGGGCTGATTTGGTCATTCGATCCATAATCACCCAAATAGAATCATGTTTCCTGCAAGACCTTGGTAAACCTGTGATGAAATCTATATTGATCATCTCCACTTCCATTTGGGAAGTTTTATATTCTGAGCCATACCATCGAGCCTTTGGTGCTCTTCTTTAACTTGTTGACAATTCGAGCATTTAGCAAGCAACTCAACAATACTTTTCTTCATACTATTCTACAAATAAATATCCCTCAAGTCACGACACATCTTTGTGGAACTCGGATGGATATAATAACTGGAGCTATGAGCTTTCTCCATGATCCTCTCTTGGAGTTCATCCACCCTTCGTACACATAATCTACCTTGATATCTCAATACACCATCTCCCCCTTGTTCAAAAGCCATTACTTTTTTCTTATGAACATTTTCCTTCAATTCAGGCAAAATAGGATCTTGGTCTTGCTTCATTCTTCACCACTAATCCTCCTTTTGTGGAATCCATTATTCGAACTCCTAATCGTGCAAGCCTGTGCACATCTTTTGCTAACTCTTTCTTATCTTCATTAAAATGGGTAGTACTACCCATAGACAATCTACTCAAGGCATCAACAACAACATTAGCCTTACTTAGGTGATAAAGAATACTCATGTCATAATCTTTGAGTAACTCTAACCACCTTCTCTGTCTGAGATTAAGCTCTTTTTGACTAAACACATACTGAAGAATCAGTGAAAACATCAACATGAACACCATACAAATAATGACTTCATATTTTCAAAGCAAATACTACGGCAACCAACTCTAAATCATGGGTTAGTAATTCTTCTCATGAACTTTCAACTATCTTGAGGCATAAGCTATAACTTTACCATTCTACATTAACACACAACCCAAACCAACTTTAGACGTATCACAATATACAACAAAGCCTTGCGTACCTTCTGGTAAGGTAAATACTGGGGCAGTAGTCAACCTCTTTTTCAATTCTTGAAAGCTTTTGTCACAAGCTTCAGACCATTGAAACTTCACTACTATTTTTTGAGTTAACTTAGTCAAAGGGGACGAAATAGATGAGAACCCCTCTATGAACCTTTTATAATATCCAACCAACCCCAAGAAACTCCTAATATATCAGTTTGAGATGTGAGTTTAGGCAAATTCTGCACTGCATCTATTTTCTGAGTGTCAACTCTAATCCCATCAACGGAAACAAGGTGGACTAAGAATGCCACAGACTCAAGCCAAAACTCATATTTAGAGAACTTAGCATACAACTCTCTATCCTTTAGAGTTTGGTGAATTATTCTGAGATTGCTAGCATGATCCGCCTCATTCCTCAAATAGATTAGAATGTCATCAATGAACACGATCACAAACTTGTCTAAATAAGGCTTGGATACTCTATTCATAATGTCCATGAACGCTGCAGGCGCATTAGTCAAACCAAAGGACATAACTAGGAACTCATAATGACCATAACGGGTCCTGAATGTTGTCTTTGGAATATCACATTCCCTTACTCTCAACTGACGGTAGCCTGATCTGAGGTCTATCTTAGAAAAACAATTGGCACCCTAAAGTTGATAAAAAATATCATCAATACTCAGAAGAGGATACTTATTCTTGACAGTAACCTTGTTCAACTGACGGTAATCTATACACATTCTAAGGAAACCATATTTCTTCCTCGCAAATAAGACCGGACCGCCCCAAGGTGAGACACTTGGTCGTATAAAGCCCTTCTCAAGGAGGTCTTTTAATTTTTCTTTTAGCTCTTTCAACTCTGCTGGTGCCATCCTATATGGCAGTATATATATAGCACAAGTATTGGGAAGAATATCTATACCGAAGTCTATTTCTCTCTTAGGATGGACTCTGGGTAGATCATCTGGAAAGTCCTCTAGAAACTCACTCACAACATGAACTGACTCAATTAAAGGTGTCTCAATACTAGAGTCATTAACACGGACCAAGTGATAGACACACCCCTTGGAAACTAACTTTCTCGCCTTAATGTACGAAATGAAATAACCCTTAGGCACTGCCGAAGTACCACTCCACTCTATAACTGGCTAATTAGGAAACAAGAACTTGACAACTCAATTTCTACCATTAATGGAGGCATAATAGGCATGAAGCTAGTCCATACCAAGAATAACATCAAAATCAACCATGTCTAACTCAACTAAACCAGAAATAGTGCTCTTCTGATTGGCAGAAATAGTACAATCACGATCGACTCTCTCAACTTGAATGGACTCACCAACAGGTGTAGAGACACTGAAGGCCTCACAAAGTTGCTCAGGAAGAACATCGTAATTCATATCAATATAAGGAGTTACAAAGGATATACTCACTCTTGGATCTAGCAAAGCATAAACATTAACATTAAAGACTTGGATCATACTAGTGACAACATCTAGAGAATCCTCTCGTTCTTGGCGATTAGTGATAGCGTAAAGACGGTTACCTCCTCTGCCTACCCCTGAAGTAGCCCATCTAGATGTAGCTCTGTCTGGTGGTGCAACTGAAGAAGACTGGGCTCTATTGCTCCCTTACCATTTCCCTACGTGTTCTGGACACTCTCGCATAAAATGATCATTTTGGCCACACTTGAAGCAACTAGTGGAGCAATCACGACACATCCCTTAGTGAATCCTACCACACTTAGCACATGTAGAAGGCTTACTACCCTTTTGTGCCATACTGACCTGAGAATAGGCAGGTTAAACTCTGAAATTCTAACTATTGTACTCACCTTTGTTATTTGGTGCAGGTGCACTAATGGATGATGGAGCAGGTCCCTCTTGTTTCTGTTGGAAGGAAGACTGGTTCACATTACTCTTCTGCTGCCTGGACTCATTCCCTGATGTCCTTGCCCTCTTATTCTTTAACTCTTCCCTATCCCTCAGCTTGTCCTCCTCAACTTTTTGCACATGGATCATTAGCCTTGTTATGTCCATATCTCCTATCAGCATAGTTGCCTTGACTTCCTTGCTTGACAGGTGAGACAACCCAACAACGAATAAACTCATCCAGGTTCTCATATGAGCAACTATCTCCGGAGGATAGAGACAAAGTTGTGTAAACTTCAGACTGTACTCATGAATGCTCAAAAAATCTTGCTTAAGAGTGAAAAACACTCGTACCTTTGCTTCTCTCTATTCTCGGGGGAAGAAACACCCCAAGAAGGCCTACTCAAAACAAGCCCAACTCACATGTGGTGCACCCTCAGTTCGGTTCTTCTTCCATTGATCAAACCAGATCTTAGCGACATTCTTCATTTGGTGTGCAGCTAGTTCCACCCTCTCAGCATCATCAATATGCATGATCTCAAAATCCTTCTGAAGCTCCTTCATAAAGTTTTATGGGTCCTCAGTAACACTTGAACCAGTAAAGCTTGGAGGATTCATCCTTAAGAACTCACGGATCCTTGAAGTGTTAGCCCTTCCCTGTCGATTCTCTCTCTGTCCAACTTGATTGGTCACACCTTGACTTAATATCCTGATAGCTTCACATAATTCAGCATTGGTGACCTCTCGTTGGGGTTGCACTTCAAGTGCATTAGGTACCCCTTGCTCCTCAACATTACGCCTAGCAGGACGACCTCTAATAGCTCTTCGTGGATGCATGATCTGAAAGGCATGCGCAAGCATGAGTTAGAAGAAACTTTATATAGATTTACTCTATCGGACAAAATGAGTATCAAAGAAGTGAAGGAGTTTCCTAAATGTTGCTGCCTCCTAATTATAGATATGGCGGGCTTCACATCGATAACTAGGACTCTACAGACACGACTTCATAGACTCCCTAGGAATCTTGAATTTTGAGCTCTGATACCAAGCTTGTCACACCCCGAGCCTACACCCTGGGTGGGACTGGCACTCGAGAACCATTGGTGGCCCGATACGAACCTTTGGCCTGGCTTACTTACTAAGTGGAAGACTTTTACTCAACAAAGATAAATCGATGTAATAAGCTAGAATGTTATAAAGGAACATTCATCTGGCCAATAAGGCAAACTCAAGTCTAAAAACATAATAGAATGAAAATGAAAACACTAAAGAACTAACATTTGACTATCTATGAAGCCTCTAAACAACTGAGATGGATGTTGGGACAATACCCATGACATCCTATTGAACTAAAATACTGAAAGAATTAAAAAGGTGATCCTTCGAAAAGTAAGAAGGCTCACCACATGACTCTGAATGCTCAACTGGATCAACGAAGCGTTGGATGCTGATCTTAGTTACTTGTATCTTCATTATAAAAAATGCAGGCCAAATGGCATCAGTACATTGAATGTACGAGCATGCGAGGGGAAATCTAAACAAGACATAAGCTTGAAAGGAACTGAAAGAACAAACCTAGTCTCAACTCAATTCAACTCAACTCAACTCGTTTCAATATAAAGCAATACAAACAAGGGCAATATAAAGAAAAGCTTTTTAAAACATAGATAACAACTTTGTGTATTTATAAATACAATAGTAACTCTGTATGTATGAAAGGATACAATGTAACCTCTGATTGTATATATAAAAATTCAATTAAATATGTGTATATAAGAATACAAAATACTTCTGTGGAAGTTTCTCTAACCGACAACCATCACTAAAGAACTATTGTGATGATACAACATTTTTCCTCACGCTGCCAAGGTCGTCCTATACCTTGCCGAGGGTATGGAACCTGAATACTAAGTGGATCCACTAGTCTATGCTAAAATTCACTAAGGAATCATCTAAAAAGTATGACCCTTTTCTACCCATAATGGCTACATGGTTTTTGGGGGCTGGGAGTTGTCAAAATCGAGCACACTCGGGGGAATTGGAAATATAATTCAAAAATCTTTCCTATGGTATCTGGTAGCTCACCTAACGCATCCTGAGTTAGGAGTCATGGTCGTTTGAAGTTAACCCATAACTCAAGCTTAACATAACTTAAACAAATTCTAGATTTTTCGTTCTTTCCAAAAATGACTCTTTCTCTTTCTAGATCTTTCACAGAGAGAGGTGTTACACCATGCCCATTGGTTTTCAGGGTATGGCTATTACAAGGGAAAATGCTAGGAGGAATAAGGAAGACAATGTGAATCAAGAAGCTTCTCATCAAGCTCCTCAAGTTCTGATTGATCCTTCAGTTATGTCAAATGCGGAGATTAGGTGGGCTTTTCAAATGTTGGCTCAAGATATGACAGCACAGTTAATAGGGGAGTGGTAGCTTTAGTGAATCCAATAGTGGGTATGGCTGCTTCAAGAGTGGGGAATTTTATGAGGATGAACCCTCCGGAGTTTTATGGATCAAAAGTGGAAGAGGACCGTAAGGGATGAGGTTTATAAGGTACTATATTTTATGGGGGTTACTTCGGTAGAAAAAGCAGAGCTAGCCGCTTACCAATTGAAATATGTTGTGCAAGCATGGTATGAATAATGAAAAGGTAGGAGGCTGGTAGTAGCGGGTCCCATAGAGTGGGAAGTGTTCAAACTAGCACTTCTTGATAGGTTCTTTCCCCGAGAGTTGAGGGAAGCTAAGGTGGAAGAGTTCATTAACCTTAAGCAAGGTAGGATGAGTGTTAAAGAGTATGCCTTGAAATTCACCCAACTATCCAAGTATGCTCCATTTATGGTGTCAGATTTGAGGGATATGATGAGTAGGTTTTTGACAGGTGTGTATGACATGGTAGGAAAAGAATGTCGTACGACAATGCTCCATCATGATATGGATATTTCACGTCTTATGGTGTATGCCCAACAAATGGAGGAGTCAAAACTCAAAGAAGAGAAATCTATGGAGAAAAAGAGGTCTAGGATGGATGGTGATAAGTCCTTTCATGATGGTTCCGATGGACATGGTCATTCTAGGAACCGACAAAGGTTTTCTAGACAAGGTTCTTCTAATGATCCTAGGTATATGGATGAGAGGGTTTCCAACCTTAAGCCACCCGGAATTAGTAATGAGTCCCTATGGCCTACTTGTGCTAGATGTGGAAAGAGACATGAGGGTAGATGTTTGGCTGGTAGAGAGGGTTGATTTGGTTGTGGTGAAAGCGGCCACAAGATGAGAGATTGTCCAGAGGCAAAGGCTATGAGAAGAGAGGGTAAGCAATTTTCTCCTAGTGGGGATGCTTAAAACAAGAATAGGTTCTATGCTCTTCAAGCTAGAGATGAACAACAGTGACCTCCGAATGTTGCTACCGTTATGTGTTTTATGCTTTATTAGATTTTGGTATTGCTTGTCTTTTGTTACTTGATATGCTATACCTTGATGTTGTCTTTAGTATGAATGAGCTTCATTGTTATTTTATGTTAGTGATGGTAGAACCCTACTTGGCCATCTTGAGTTTTGGGTAAGTTGAAAGATTTGATGAATAGGGTGTTTAGAAGATACCTTGAGATGTTCAATTAGTTGGATCCTATAAAGGGTAGTAGTATAGTTCAACATATTTTAGAATCACCATGTGTGATAGATGTGAAAGCTTAAGTAATAACTTGATCCGACCTTAGAATTGAAAGTGATACTGCTTAGAAAGTCCACCTAGGCTTACTCCCAAGGGGGAGATGGTGTGCCTAGATAGCAAGGTCATTGTGTGCATATGTGTGGCCATGATTTCTTTATATACATGTTCATGAAATGAATAGATGAACATGTCCTATCTTGGAGTTGAGAGATTCCTCCTTGGAAGAATGTTATGAGTATAGATTGCTGAAACGACCCCAAAAAAATACCCGAAAATGCGTTTCGGAAACACCTATAATTGTAATTTCCATATATCTCAAACTCTATGCAAGATTTCGGAAATTCGACTTCATATTCTTATTCATGGGGTCAAATTGAGTGGGGAATGGGTCTAACCCGAATTTTAGAGCAACTGTAGCAAAATTCAAAAATCGCAAAAAAATACGATTTGGAGGGTCAACTTTAAAGGAGCATATCTCTTAGCACACAAGGAACTGGGAGGGCCACAAACTATTAAATTAAATCTCTTTGACTTAGCTTTCCAACGCACTTAGTTTCACCTCATTTCGAGTTTGGATGAGGGAGTTGTGACCATTTTCGTAAAACCTGTCTGTGCAGATTTGCAATTTCCAGTGAGCTTTTTTTTGAGGCTGTGTTGGGGACATTTTTTTATAAAAAGGGGATATGTCCCATACTTAGTCTCTTTTTTTTTTAACTTCAAAAACACTCTCTTAGCCTCTCCAAAATTCCACCAAGATCCTCAACCAAATTCAAACATCTCAAGCTCTAATTCCGGATTCAAGACTCAATCTCAAGCTTCAATTCTCCATTCCAATCTTCATCAAGAATT
>JAJOOR010016566.1:0-23971 GCA_036250505.1 Solanum acaule
TGAAAATACTGAATACTGAGCTAATTGATGCAATGACCAAATTTATAACATGCTGAGACTGAATACTGACTGTACTGAAATATGGTCAATGCAATAGAATCTGACTGAACTGTGGGAGCTACTAATAACCGATAATAAAACCACACGAGCTAAATATGGAGTTCGATGTATACGCCCCATCGAGAGGACCCAATATACCCTGCCAGAGATATAGAGGCATGCTGGCGTGATCGCTAAACTGATGTTTCCCACAGAGGGGACTTACACCTACGTGGCTCGTAGTTCTAGGACTATATGGGTACGTTGAACCCTAGTCCAACTCGGTATTATGCTACTCCTAATAGATTAAGTGATTAACACATTATGACTGAATTTCTGTAAGTTACTGGATTGCTCGAACTGAACATACAAACTGAGAATGTAACAATTAATCTGATAATGATGCATTAATAATTGAGACATGTATAACTGAATAACTGAGATATCTGACCTAGCATGTGTAATTCAAGAACTAAAGAAATACATAGCTAGGGTTCTGAAATTCATGCAATAAACTGAGAAACAACATGTTAATCTAATTTGGAACATGTTAATAACTAATTCATGATGATCTGCAGTAATTCTAGAAATCCTAGGTCTATTCATAATAAGGGAATCAAGAAACTGACTGAATTCTAGGGACCCAATGGGCGAAAGGAACCCACTAGTGAAATCCCACATACCTGGTGACGAATTCCATGAAGAAATCTTTCGATTTTGGGCTGGAACTGATGGAACCTTGCTGCGTTCTTGAACTAGGGTTCTTGACCTTTTTCTCCTCTCTTGATTCTAATTTTCTAAGATTTTGATTAATGAATTGACTTGGATAATTTCTAGTTATGTTTCTAGGTTTAAACTGATTAAAACCTCATGATTTAGGGTTTAAACGACGTATCTTAGGGGTTAAACGAAATAGGAAAAGACCAAAAGACCCCTGACTTAACTTCTGTCGGAGTGACCGACGGATTGGACTGACGGGCCGTAGGTCAATCGATGGTCCGTCGATTGGATTGGTTGGTCGAGTCTGCCCGACGTGGCTTCACTAAAACGAGCATAACTTTTTACTCGGAGGTTGGATTTTAGCAAACTCGGTGGCGTTGGAAAGAGAATTCAATTATCTATCATATCATAGGTCATGGGACACATAATTCCTTTTGTTCTAAGAGTCATGACCATCTGAAGTTGACCCAATCACAATTTTCATCTAACTGGCTACTAACCCTCACTAATGGTCAGACCTACGGACCGTGCATCGAATGATGGTCCGTGATGGTCAACCGTTAATCGAGACTGAAGCTGGGCTTTAGGGGAATCAATCCACGGATACGAACCATGATTCGTGACCTGACCTACGGACCGTAGGTCCAGCCGTGGGTCGACTCCTGGCCGAATTTCTGGCTGAGTTCTGGGGGAGGTTGCTGACATGAACCACGAACCTGCAGGATGGACCATGGGTCCTCCTACGGTCCTTGGATGGTGCCCGTGAGTGCCACCTGCAACACCAGAAATCTACAATCTGGTCTATTTTCGGATACGGGGTGTTACACCTTACTTCAAACGAAATCCCTTTTTCATACAATGAAGATGATTTTGAGTACAATGATTCATTCAACACTCACACTCAGAAGTAACTTCAAGTACAATTAGTGCTCTATACTATAGGCTTGCCCTTATTTTCACTGCTTAGATTCTCCAAGCTAGGTTCTAGGATCACTATAGGACTTTCTTGGCTTGTAACGTAGGCTCAGGGTCAGGTGTGGTACATTTGGGTACTTTTTAGTGACTTTCTGCCCTCCTTGACATTACATTAGGCTTTCTACCTCTTTTTGCCTATTTTTGACATCCTACCGTTTTACCTTCTTTCCCTTGATTCTCTTCAACCATGGATGTGACTTTAGACTTTATAGCTCTTTATTTTTCAATTTCATCTTTTTCTTGCGTTTTATTCTTTTCTTTAGGTTTCAACAAGTCACATACTTTCATCTATTTTCTTTATCTCTTTTTTCAACATCAAACTCTTTTCATACCCATTTTTCTTTCAGTTTCCTCTTTCATAGCCACCTTCAACTTATGGATTTTCCATTGGTTAAGGTGCACAATACCCGATGTCGGATCAGGGCAAAGATTGAGGTTACTTTTTACATTAGCCACCCTCAACTTAGGCTGTTGGCCTAAGTCGAGGTGCACATGTCCAAGGAGGGACCGGGGCTAACATAGTAGATTATGGGAAGGTGAGTTAGAGGTTTAGAAAGAAATGGTCTAATTTAGGCTCAAACCATTTGGATAAAAGGGAGCATTTATTTCATTTGGTTGGATTCTTCTTTTAGGCAATTTGTGGATTTATCAGAACAAGAGCCTATGATCACTTCCTATCCTCTAGAGTAGATTGTCTTAGCAGGACTTACCGGGCAAGTCCTAGATTGGCACAAAAACTATTTGAACAATCAACTATTCTCACACAGTCCTGGCACATAGTTTCATTATCAACTTATCAGATTACCCAATTCAAGTTTTAGCTTAAGTCATGCCATAAAGTTGGTTCATTATCGTGTCATACTCAGAGCCAACACATTCAACTCATTCTAGCCTATAGATTTTAACACATATCCCAAATTTTGGACGGGTATCAATTTTTCAAAAATCTTTTACCATCATGCTTCTACACATACAATTCTAGCACATGCCGGTTCAACAAAAAGTAAACAGTGTCTTGCGGGAAAAGAACACAGGAAAGAAAACCTCAAGAGAAGATTATGAGTTGGGTTACTCAGACTTCACCCTATCAATCACAATCTATTTACCCACCCCCAACAAAAAATTTGTGCAATTTTCCCCAATGCACAAAAAAAAAATAGTAAAAAGTAATGGATTGGGTGAAGCAAACCTGTGGCGCATAGCACCGAAGACTCATCAATAAGCGGGTGGGTCCGGTTTCCCGGAGTCCGCTGGATCAACACTTGGGTCACCCTCTATAATGCCCGCATCTCTCATCTCAGCACCATCAGTAGTGCTAACATCAACTCTCGCTGCTAGAGGCACCCGCACTTTGGACAGATTTAGGATGTATACCTGGGATCTACGGACACCATTCACGGTCTGTGGATTGACCCATGGACCATTGATGGGGTCCGTAGACCTTTGCACAGTCTTTTTTCTGTAGATTTGGCTTTTCAACCCTGCCCATGTAGCAACCGTTAGGCCTTTCTTTTCTTTTTTACAATTTCTGGACACTTTTTAGACACGGCCAACACTAATACAGAAAATAAAACACCTATATAAAGGATTACAAAAATTCAAATAAACGAAGAAAATTCCTAAATCGAAAAGAAAAACCTATAGTTGGCTAGATTTTACATCTTAGGTTGCCTCCCAAGAAGCACTTGATTTAACGTCGCGGCATGACGCAGGTCCCATGATTACTCAAACTTTATCGAGATGCCATGCCTCTATCACTGTATTTACACTCTCAGAATTTCCCATGTAGCTTTTTATCCTCTGTTGATCGGCTTTGAACCTTGTCCCACTCCTTTTCTCGAGCTCAACCACTCCATGTGGGGACACTTGGGTCACTCTGAATGGTCCAGTGGGCTACAACTTGGATCTGCCCGGAAAATAACACAACCTTGATTTATAAAACAACACCAGATCACCAGGAGCTAGTTTGCACTTTTCAATATTTTGAGCATGGCGCTTCTTCTCCGTGTGCAAGGCTGCACCTAACTTCTCCTTACTAAACACTTCAGCACCTCTTCTGAAAGTGTGACTCACCACCGATACCGATTTAACATCACTTTCCTGCTTTATAAACGTCAGACGTTAAAGGTCACCTCCTCCTTATTCAATCAGAACTTCATCTTCCCTCTCTCTATATTGACTAAGGCATGCCCAGTAGCAAGGAATGGTCTCCCTAAGATGATGGGGACCTCAAAGTCAACCTCGCAATTAAGTATAACAAAGTTTTCCGGAAAAATGAGCGGCCCCACTTTCACAAGGACATCTTAAAGCACTCCAATGGGCTTTTTCACAGTTCTATCAGCCATAATTAAATGCATCACAGATGGTTTTGGAGCTCCTAAACCCAACTTCTTATAAATCGACAATGCCATCAAGTTAATGCTGGCACCTAAATCACACAAAGCTTTCGTAAAGTGCATCTTACCGATGATCCACGGAATAGTGAAAGCACCAGGATCCTCTTTCTTTTGTACCAGTGACCTCGTAGAAATGGCACTACAATGTTGCAACCTCTCATCATTCTCAAAACTGATAGCCCTCTTTTTGGTCACCAAGTCTTTCATGAACTTTGCATACCGAGGTATTTGCTCCAAAGCTTCTATCAAAATGACATTAATGGAAAGCTATTTCAACATAGTTATGAACCTGCGGTACTTTCCTCCTTCAACATTCTACATTAACCTCTGTGGGAAAGGAGGTGGAGGTCTAGGCATGGGAACAACCTTTTGGCTATCTCCACTTCCTTCTCTGTGGCATTTTTAGTCTCTTCGATAACCTCAATCTCATCACCATCTGTTTCTAACACTTTTTCTATATCGGATTGCATGTGGAGGAGTGGGGGGGGGGGGGGTTCAATAGTATATTTTCCTCCGTGAGTCGTGATTGCCATACAATGCCCATCATTCTTTGGATTCTGGATGGTGTTGCTGGGAAACGTGCCCGGTTGGCGTGTATTCATAGTAACAGACAACTAACTAAACTGCTGCCCAAGTTTCTTTATCGACACTGTATGGGCATCAACTTTCGAGCCAATTTTGGACAATTCAATGCGTATCGCTTTCACATTCTGATCAGTAGTGTCAAACTTCTTCAACATCTCTTGCATCATCTCCTTATCACGCGACATACTACCCTCAACTTCCCTATTGCTAGATTCCTTATTCCCAGGAAGGATGTAGGGCCCAACTCTCTCATTCCTGTTACCATAGTTGTTATCACGGTTGTAGTTCCCATCTCGGATATAGTTACCCTCGCGATTGTAGTTACCATAGTTTCGATCTTGGTTTCCTTGACCTTGGCGCCAATTATTCGAGTTGGATCCTTAGGCTTTCATTTAGAAACCCCCCGTCTGATCATTCACCAAATAAGAACCCTCTTCATAGTGATACTCCTCTACTGGTGGTGGATTTCTAGTCAAATAATTTACAACATTTACTTTTCTGCACCTCTGCTCACATGCTTCAACACCAACCCTAGTTCGATCCTCATCTGAGTCATCTCCTCACGAATCTCATCTGCAGATTGGTTATTTGTAGCTTGAACGACAAACATGTTCCTCACAGTATTCGACTTTGTAGTGCTCTAAGATTTGTTGTTTCGAGAGATCTTCTCCAGTTTCTCCGCAATATGCTCAAAAGTACACTCACCATATGAACTTCCAGCAATAGTATCAAGCACTGCCTTACTGTTTTCATCCTGACCTCGATAGAAATATTCCTTCAGCGACTCATCATCAATGCGGTGATTCGGAACACCTCGTATGAAAGTAGTGAACATGTCCCAAGAACTACTCACGGACTCTCCAAGTAGTGCTATAAAATTGTTGAGTTTATCTTTGTGGTTTAGTTTCTTGGACACTGGAAAGAATCTTGCTAGGAACGCATTAGCCCCAATTGTTCCCATGTATAGATTGAGTTATATGGAAGCTCATTAAACCACACTACAACATCGCCGATTAACAATAGAGGGAATCCCTGTAAACCAATGACGTCTATGTCTAAGTTCGGTCGACCCACACAACTTTTGCAAACACTCCTTAGCTTGGTTACATGTGCATGTGGATCCTCCGTGGCCAGACGAACAAACAACCCCCTCGCTGTGAGCTTCTGCATCAAACTGCTAGTCACCACAAATGTATGCCCTGAAGGTAGAGGGGGTAGAACAAGAGGTCTATCATATTCAACAGCATTAAAGTTGACCCTATAGTTATCATACAGTCTTGGCCCTGGTTGATCGTGTAGCCTCACTGCATCTCTTAATAGATTCTCAGCTTGAATCTGATTATTCTCATCACCAACCCTCAGAGGCTGCAACCCAACACCATCACCTACTTCTCCCCTGATAGGATTACCTGGCACTGCTTGTTTATTCATTCTCCGCAAAGTTCTATTCAGTTCTGGATTATAGGAAGTAAGTGGTTCTCCTTGACTCTGTGTACTTGACATACATTAGAGTAGGAATCTGAGAGAGACAAAAGCAAAAGAAAAAGTAAAATTAGGAAATATTTGACTAAAGTTCAATAATGTAGTTAAACTTAATCTAAAAGCCTTATTCCCCGGCAGTGGCACCAAAATTTGATACGCTCAAATTACACCTCCCTAAAGAAGTATAAGCGATCGTTATCAAGTAAACAACCCAACTTGGAGGTTGGGGTCGATCCCACGAGGAATATGGTTTAGACTTAAGTTCAGCTTACGATTATATTCGTTTAGTCAATGTAATTCTGAAAACAATTAATTAAAAGGGAGGGATTTGTGAAACAAATTCAGAAAATTATGTAAATAATCAATGAGCAAGATTTAAACATTAGTTGTTATCAAGATGAGAAAGTAACTAGGGTGTACGTGTTCCCCATAAGCTCATAACGCAATAATCCTAGTAATAGCAATCCTTTCCTAGTGTATGACATGCAAAGTGATAAGTTAGGTATCTCTAATTCCTTGGTCCGGCTACGTGTGTATAATTTACTAACCCTTACCTTTACCTCATATTAGACATCACATCGATGTATGGCTTAGTTTTCACCCTCACACCAATTGACATTAGACTATTAGATAGTATCACACTAAATCTATGTTGATAATTCTTTTCTGTTAATTACCTCCTTGGTCCGACAAGTAGTAACGAGGCGAGTTTTAATGTTTGTGACCGCTAAAAAGACTTCTAAATGAAAGAATTTTCAATGCATGCATTAACACTATTCAAGAATTTTCTTAGTTACTATTCATATTTTGTTAATCGCTCATGGTTCCCACAAACCTAGTTGTGGATTTAGTTACCCATAGTAGCAAGAACACAATTCATATTTTTAGAAGAAGAAATCATGAACTTACGTAATGAGAATGATAAACACAAAATTTCAACTTGAATTTCCAAACCAAAATCATCAAAATGAACTTAGGAAATTAAAAATTGCTAAAGTTGCAAGTTAATCTTCAAATTCCTAAAACTAGAACAGTAATAATAAAGTCTAACCACCTAAAATGAGGTTTACATGCCCTATATATAGAAAAATAAGTCCTACCTAAAAAGGAAACAAAATAAGAAAATAATCTTTTAGGATGCGTCTTCGATCTACGACACTGTTCTACGGACCGTGGATTGATCTATGGTCCGTAGGTCCCTTCCGTGACTCAAGACTTAGCCATTTTTTCAACTTCAACAATTGACACCTCCCAACTTCAATCGACGGATCCACAGTGTGGTCCGTAGATCCTCTTCCATAGCTCCATACTTGGAATCTTTCAAAATCAGGTACTGGAACCCCTCTCAGTCGCATTTGACGGATCAACAGTACGGTCCGTCGTTTGCAACTGTGGTTCCACACTTGGTCAAGAATTCCCTGATCTTTCTCCATGCCTTGCTAGTCCATCTACGATCATCATCTACTGAATGTGAATAGACCTACGGTCCATCAATCACATCCATAGATGGGCTTTTCTGCACATTCTTCAGCTGTATCTCTCAGTTTCCGCGTCTGAACATATTTCCTGCAAACATAATAACAATACATAAAAAACCAATACAAAATGGCCCTATACACACACAACTCTTAAGTGAAATGTATTAAAAATACCGTAAACTCACGGTATATCATGCTCAAACTACCTCAGGTAGTACAAAAACATGTGTTTACTGTGGAGAAACATGTGAATGATAAGATGTGGAAAGAACTTTTCGTGCTAAAAGACATGATTGACGGTGTCGAGGTCCATGTACAAAATCAATTACAGGGTGAATGTTTGGTAGAAGCTGAGGAGTTGAAGGAACAGTTGGTAGAGATGCGAGCTGAAATTGCAAAACTGGCCGACAAGCCAATTACTGTATGTAACAACCTGCTCCCATCGTTATAGAAATGCCAATAGGGGGAAATTTGGGACCGAAAAACTTTTTCATAGTATTTAGATTTTCCCAACCTAGTCCAGATTTGGATGAAATCAGAGTCATTAAGGTGTAGGGAAATCTGGTAGCAATCAGGTGACTTAATTATGATTTTCATTACATGAGGGGATAGATAACTCATTAAGGAATCCATACGACTTTATGAAATTGAATTTAGGCGAGTAGAACTCCTGGAATCGATCTTAGTGTGAAAGGCATTTCTGAGCGTCATTGGTTAGAGGTGTGTTGTGAAATGGAGATTTTAGAATTCTTTAAATAGCTCAATGGTTCGTGCAACCAACCTTGGCGGGGTGTTTTTGCCTCTCTGGTGGGGCCGCTGTAGCGGGGTGGGTGCCGCTGTGGCGGGCATGGCGCGACTTAAAGTTGTAAATAAATCCCTAAACGACTTTATTTGGCACTTTTTGAATTTTAGAGCAAAGGAACAAATCCCAGGCAACTCCTACTCATTTTTCACCATTCTTGAGGCTAAAGGTAAGCTTTTAACTCCCGAAATCCATTTTTGATCCGTAGAACGTAATAGAATGGGTAAATATTGGTGGGGGAGTTTTTTGATATATATTTGATGGTGGAAACAACCCTAATTTGGATAATTGGGATCATGAGTTTGATTTAGGGTTCATGGAATTGATTAGCAATTTGGGTAATTAGTGATTGTTTATTGATTCCCGTATTGTATTGATTGTTTGTAGACAAAAATAAGCAGAACGAATCCGAAAAGGGAAGGATCAAGTTTCTTAGGGTTTCAAGCTTGTTTCGAGGTAGGAGATGGTTGTGATTCTATGATTGTGTGATGTATGTTTCTTCTTGCTTCATTATGATACATGTTTGTATATGAATGTTGCATTAATGATCACAGTTGTTGTAAATGAGATAGATGAACGATGATTGCCATGAAATCATGACTTAATTGTATGATCTTGAGGATATACTTGTGATTGTGATTGTGGGGTGTCTAATGGATTGGTTGCCACGTTTCGGCATAACTAACTTGGATCAGTTGCCATGTTCCGACATAACTAACTTGGATTGGCTGCCATATTTCGGTATAAATATGGGATCGATTCCCATGTTTCGGCATAACATTTGGATCGGGTACCATATTTTGGTATGCTAACTACTTGGGTTTGGGTTCCATGAGAGGATCAATGATTTGATATAAAATATTCGTTGTTCGTTGTTCGTAAATGTTGATGAAATTGTATATGTTCGATATATGCATGTGATTATACTGTTGTTTGACTTATGTATGTTGCACTTAGTGGGATAGCCGCGTAATCCTACCAGTACACTGTGGTTACTTATTCTGCACTTGCTCTTATTTTTGTTGAGTACAAGGCATTTTCAAGCGGCTACTGACAGACCTCGCTTAGGAGATCAGTGATCGTTTGAATTCAAGGGTAAGCCAATTCTTCCGGGTTTCCATGGGTTCTCTTTCGTCTATGTCCACCATTTTCGGACTTAGACTTTTGTTCTAGTTAGTTGATTAGTTTATTAGATTGGGGTTGCATCTCTTCTTGTTTAGACTTGGTTCATGTTAGATGTTTTGGTACATTGACTTTCAAATTCTAGGTTATTCTTCTGCTTTTTTAGTTCGTTGTTAAACTTTTGTTGGAGTTTATGGGAACTCCCTACTTCTTTCCTTAGTATTTAACTTGCTTTCGTATACTTAATTGCCTTAGTTTTTAGATTAGTTCTTGGTTGGGGTTGTAGTAGTGGTTCTCCCATCGGAGTGTTAGTGTGGGTGTCAATCACGATGGTCTGGGTCATGATAAAGTTGGTATCAGAGCCTAGGTTCGTTGATCTGGATGTACCAAAACGAGTCTAGCAGAGTCTTGCGGAACGGTACGGGGATACCTTTACTTTTCTTCGAGAGGATATAGGACATTAGGAAATCTCTCTATTTTCTCTTTTCTCCTTCGTGCTATAACTTGATTCCAATTGATATCTTTCGATTTAAATTGGTATCTAACCTACTTCACTCTTCTGTCCGGATATGGTTAAGACTAGGTATAATCGCGTCAGACCCGTAGCTCCCGTCAATACTCCAACTAAGGAATCTGCAGCGAGAGGTCACGGTCGAGGCATGGATAGATGAAGAGCTAAGGTTAGAGGCCGTGGAAATGTAGCGCTTGCTAGAGATGAGGTACCGGTTGGGATTTCTCCCTAAAATGAGGCCCCTCCAGTACCACATGAAGAAATAGAGAAGGATGTTGATGTTGAGAATGTTGAGAATGCTGAGGAGGTTGGATAAGAGGAAGAGGTGCAAGCTGAGACTACAAGTATTCCTCCCATCGATCCGGTGTTAGCTCGAAAAATCATGTCATTTTTGAAAGGGTTGGTTGGTCCTGGAGTGCTTCCGTCTGCTCAAGCAACTCAAGCTCCTACTAATCCTCTTATTTCTAGCACAATGCCTAAGGTGTGCGGGACTGGAGGTAATGATACTTTCTTCTGTTCTTTGTTGGGTTCTGTTATGACTGGTAATTAGCATGAAATGTTGACTATGTTTTTGAAGCTAAAGCCTCATGTGTTTCTTGGTTCTGAGAGTGAGGATGCGTATGGGTTCATTCTGGATTTCTATGAGAGGCTTCATAAATTGGGTATTGTTTATCAATATTGGGTTGAGTTTGTGTCCTTCCAACTTCAAGGTGAGGCCAAGTTATGGTGGATAGTTTATATGGAGTGCAGATCTTCAGTTTGATCTCCACTCACTTAGACCCAGTTTCATGCTCTGTTCTTAGAGAAATATGTGCCTAGAACCTTGAGGGATCGCAAGCAAGATGAGTTTATGGCATTAGAGCAAGGTGGTATGTCTGTGGCTGCTTATGAGGCCAAGTTCCATGCTCTATCTAGATATGCTACACAATTGGTGACTACTGAGGAGGAGAGGATCTAGTTATTTAGTAGGGGATTAAATTCTGAGTTGCAAGTATTATCTGTTCATATGACTTTTGCTGGGAGGAACTTTAATGAGGTGACACATTATGTTAAGAAAGTGGAGGGGGGTAAGGCGAGACAGTCAGGTTAAGGCATTGGCAAAAACGGCCAAGAATTCAGGCAACTTCCAAGGTTCTTATTCCAGAGGTTCAGGGAGGCCAACGCTTGCATCCAAGCCAATTCAGTCCGCTATGCCCTACAGGTAACTACTCGGAAACTCCATCTCATAATTTTTAGGATAGCCAGGGAGTCGCGCTTTCGACGAGCTGTATACCATCTTTTGATCGCACGTGCTACAATTATGGAGAACCTGGGCATATGAGGAGAGATTATCCCCATCCGCGTGTGTTTGACTCCATGCAGTAGCCATCTAGAAAAGTTGTACCCGTGGGGAACGGTAACAATGGTCGAGGGCATCCACAAAGTATGCGAGGAGGTAATCAACGACATCGTGAAAGTAGAGAAAATGGTAACGAGGGTAGGGGTAACAAGCAACCAGGTAGGGAAGTGGCTCGTCATGATGATATAGCTCAATGTTATGCTTTTCTGGGTAAGAATGAGGTGGAAGTCTATAACTTTAGAAATTCTGGGAAGGGAAAAATTAGAGTGGGAAGGGGTGGACAAGCCTAAACAAGCTAAGATTATATCCTCATTCAGGCTAGTAAATTAGTGGATCAGGGTTTTTTTTTGGCTCATTTGGCTCATATTAGGGATGTTGATATTGAGGCTCCATCCATTGAGTCTATTCCTCTGGTGTCTGAATTTAGTGAAGTGTTTCCTAATGATTTACCTGGTATGCTGATGCTTATCGTGACCAACAACACTATCCTACGATATGAGTGTGTACGATCATCGATAATATAGTAACCCAACCAAGTGTTGGGGTCGTGCCCCAAGGGAGTGGTTTTGAGAATTAATAGCCAATTAGAATTTCATTCAAATTAGTCGTAGTTAAAGACATTTGCGATAAAAGACATTGTAAATTAAAGGGGGTGACACAAAAGTGTCAAATATCAAAGGGGTTTTTGTAACAAGTACTAGAAAAGCAAAATAAACAAGAAAATCAAGTATGGGGAAAGGTTCTTGGGATGTGACTGCAATACAAGTTGAGATAAATTGTTGGGTACATGCTTTTGATAGGAAATTTGCAAAATAATAGTGACTAGGCTAAGCTTTAAATGGAAATAAGTTCCCTCTCGGGCAACTTACCCCATATACGTTCCTCTCGGACAACCATTTGCCGCATGAAGACCAACCTACACCTTACCCCACTCACTCTCTTGAGCTGAGTGTTAGGATATGGGACTAGGGATCACCTTCTCGGGCTGAACCTCATGTCAACCCACTCCTTAGGCCATCAGTCTAGTGGTTTTGGTTTCGCGACCTCCCTCTCGGGCAAGCCGAAAACACATGGGTGGCTTTGTATTTGCAACTACAAACCCTTTAGATTAACCACAACCACTATGTGAAATCACCATTAAAATACATCTAACCTATTAGCAAGCAAGATCCAACAAGAATATCAACCCATATTTGCTAAATCACACCCCAAGAAGGGGGGGTTTTTAGCCACACATCAAGAAATAAGAAATTATACCTAACATGATAATGAAATCAACTGGATATAAGAAATTAAACCTTGAATTAAGCAAAGGAAAATGAATAGAGAAGACCCACTTCCAACTTGTGGAAGAAGAACTCTTTTCTTCAAGTCTCCACAAAACCCTCTCCAAACTTGAGAGAAAAATATTAGCTAAAGTATGTTCTGAAGTGAAAATAATAATAATAATTGTTCCACACTAAGACTACAACTCTAACTAGTATTTATAGTTTTCACAGATTGTGCTACGGAGGATTGTTCGGCGACATTAGTCGAGATCGCCGATGAACTCGGTGATTCGCCTTTTGGTCAGCTCATCGCTTTCAGTGTCTTGCCTTTAGCATCGTCGCATTTTGGATCTTTGGGCGGTACAGTACTGCTTCGTGAAACTGATCGGTGACTCGATGACTACTCCTTTCCTCGCCTTTTGATCCACTTCCTTCAAGGCTTCCCGTACTAGAACAAAGGGCGGTTCATGTCATTTCGGGGACTTGCCAAGTTGAACTCGGCGATCTGCAGGCTTCAACTTCTTCGTTCTTTTCAGCCTTTTTGTTCGTTTTTGCGCCTAAGTGTCCATGCTTCCACTAAAACTTCAAATACCTGAAACTTAAGTGTTTTCATTAGATATTTAGAATAAATAAGCATTTGAGGATACTATTTCTATTAAAATAAATCCCTAAATGAGTCCAATTTGTGGACTCGTCAACACCCCCAACTTAAACTTTTGCTTGTCCTCAAGCAAACTCATGTTCAGCCGTTCAACAAGGGTGTCTCAAACAGTGCTACACAAGACTCAATCATCAATGCACACAAGACTCATTTTACTTATGCAAGGATTAATTGTGTACTCAAAGATTCAAGTTGTGACACACAATTACCAAAGATTCTCATGCTTGCAATACTTGCTACTTGTGCAAGTTCAAGCTCAACAAAAGTATCTAAATGCTCTCACACAAAGAATGATTTCATATTCACACACATATATTAGTCAATTTAAGGTCAGGAATCAGATACTACGCTCACACTAAAAAAGAGCAACACAATGCATGCTTTCACCCATATGTTTGCCCTTATTTTCCAATTGACTTTCGATCCGGTTTACTCAAGATCAAAAAGGTCTTTCTAAGGCTTGTAATGGGGCTGAGTGCAAAGGTATGATCATTTAGGCTTAGTGACTTTTTCTTCGTGAGATGTGGTATTCTCAAAGCATTCCCTTCTTTTTCTTTATCACTTCTTTTTCTAGTGCTTCTAAGTCATCCTTTTATTCACTCCCCATGAATTGCTTGGAACCCTAATATCCTTTGTACTTTATTCCACAAATTTCTTTTTCAATCTTTCTTTTTGGAGGGCTCCATTATTCTGCAACATAGGTAATGGGGACTTCTTATAGCACTTCTTGACTTCTCCTTTTCCTTTTCACCACACCCCCAACTTAGGCTTTTTGTCCTAAGTTGGCTATTCACTAAACCACAAATCAAGAGGATTATAGGTAGTGGATCCAATAAGGTCTAGGGTTTATCAAGGTTCTTCCAAAGAAAGGTAAGGCTCAAAGGGTGTTCAAGAGAGTTTCACACGCTCACAGGTAGGCCACAAAAACAGGTATATGTCAAATTGGCTCACACTCTTTAAAATTACCTAAGATCATCCCAAAGAGTACACCTTTCTAAATCAATCAGACTAACAGGGTAAATTCTAAGTTTATTCATGCAAGGTTCAATGTAAGCTAAACACACAAGGCATCGATACTTCAGTCAAACAAGGCTACACACGTTCGCCAGTGTGCACCGGTCATCACAAGAGAATCAATTTGATAAATGACTAGTCACAACGAGATGCAAAGAGTGCACATATTGTCTATGTAACTTCATTTGGCCTCATCGTATCCATGCATTCATGTTTGTTCAATTGAAAGCACTATTCAAGTCATCGGTATTGATCGAAACCAAGACTTAAATTTTTGCAAAAGAACATCCACTTTCAACACAAGAGGTGGTGAAATTTTTTGAAAAGGTCAATTATTTTGCAAGTAAAACAACAGGAGCCATAAGCTCAAGCATCCACAAAAAGAAACAGTATTAAAACACAATTTAAAATAGACAGCCAAATATACAAATAACACACAAAGGTGCCACCACAAATAAAATCATTTGTCCTCAAATGGAAATAAAATGCGATGAATGGGAATCAATAATGTAAACTAGTTTACCCGAAGATATTCAGGTCAACTAGTTGCAAATGAGGTCACATTTCTCAAAAATAACTCGGGATGTTGAAAGACCTTGTGTGAAGATTCTCGGTTGCCATGCAATCCACAACTGAGCACAATTTAACAACGCGAATACTCTAGTAATACATGAAATATGAAACTAGCGTGCATGTGTGAGTTAGAGCATATGAAAAAGTGAGGTAAACAGTAAATTGGACACTTTGAAACCTTAGTTTGGAGGACTTTCCAGTTATCGCCCATTCGGCCACATTAGTCATACTGGCCTGCTCAGTCGGCGAAACGCTGAATATTTAACTTCTTCGCCAAAGATTACAGGACCTCTGGTTGAAAGTGAGTCCGAACGGCAGTTTGCATTGTGCTCGCCTACAGGGTCGGCGATTCACTGCTAATTTTTTTAAAAGTGCGTCGAGTTTTACAGACTCCAAACCCAGACTGGGTGAGTTCAAACGACGGTTAATAGTGAGATCGCTGAAATAGTCCGCGATTCGCCAAAAATGTCCTAGGCTCATTGATTCATTTTTTGTGTCGCTGAATAGGCTTGTTGAGCGCCTATTTGCACTGTTCGTTCACTATCCAAGCTTCTATCTACACAATCAACATCTTATTATTCTATTAAACAGACATAATTGGTAAGAACTTGGGTTGCCTCCTAATAAGCGCCTTATTTAATGTCGTGGCTCGACGTAGGAATCGAATCAAGCATCTTCCAGGTACAATTCTTCAACTAAAGCGATTTCCTGGCATTCCCCAAGGTATAACTTCAAACGTTGTTTGTTAACTTTAAACGGGGGTCTCTCTTTACCTTCGACTTCTATGACACCATTAGCGAACACTCATGTCACTCTGAAAGGTCCAGACCATTTAGATTTTAGCTTCCTTGGGAATAGCCTTAGTCGTGAGTTGTACAATAACACCCAATCTCCCACATTGAATTCCCTCTGGACTATCTATGTGTCATTCCATTTGTTCATTTTCTCTTTGTAAATGGTTGAGCTTTCGTAAGATCTGAGCCTGAACTCATCGATTTCATTCAACTAGTCTAACCTCTCCCTTGAAGCCTTTGTCCAATCTATATTCAAAGCTTTCAATGCCCATAAGGATTTGTGTTCTAGCTCAATAGGTAGATGGCATGATTTACCAAAAACTACCTGATATGGGGACATTCCTATCGGTGTCTTATAAGCAGTCCGATATGCCCACAGTGCATTGTCAGGCTTTCTAGACCAGTCGGTTCTGTTGCCGTTTACTGTCTTGGATATAATGCTTTTGCTGTCATGATTTGACACCTCAACTTGCCCACTCATTTGGAGGTGATATGGAGTGGCGACCTTGTGTTTTACTCCGTATTTGCTCAATGCACTGGAAAACCACTTATTGCAAAAATGTGATCCTCCATCACTAATGATCGCTCTTGGAGTCCCAAATTGTGCAAAGATGTAGCATTTCAAAAATTGGACAACACTTCTTCCTTCATTAGTCAGTAGTGCGACAGCCTCTACCCATTTGGACACATAGTCCACAACTACTAAGATATACTTATTTCCAAACGAGCTGACGAATGGACCCATGAAATCAATTCCCCACACATCAAATAATTCAATTTCCAAAATCGGTGTAAGAG
This sequence comes from Solanum acaule, assembly GCA_036250505.1. Taxonomy (NCBI): domain Eukaryota; kingdom Viridiplantae; phylum Streptophyta; class Magnoliopsida; order Solanales; family Solanaceae; genus Solanum; species Solanum acaule. Next base: position 16,558 of record JAJOOR010016566.1, read on the forward strand.
GTAACTCGTGCCTTCTTGACACTCCGCCTTACTGTTGACATTGAGAACATCTCTTTGCAAAATCGTGTGCATCTTTGTAAAGAGAAGGCCAGTAATAACCACTTTGGAGAATCTTAGCTGTGGTATGATTTCCACTATGATGACCTCTGACTGATGATGTGTGGCAGGCATGGAGGATCTTTGCTGATTCTTCTTTCGGAACACACCTTCTTATGACATGGTCAGCACATTCCCGAAATAAGTATGGCTCATCCCAGAAGTATCTTTTAACATCAAATAGGAACCTCTTTCGTTGGTAAGAGTTTAACTCATCGGGAACCAATCCACATACAATGTAGTTTGCTAAGTCAGCATACCATGGCACATGTGTGAGTGACAGTGCGAATATCTGCTCGTCTAGGAATGAGTAATTTATTTCCTTTTCCTACTCAGTACTTGCTTTACTCCCTAACCGCGATAGGTGATCTGCAACTTGATTCTCACAACCTTTTTGATCTTTTACCTCAAAATTGAATTCTTGCAAGAGTAGTACCCATCTTATCAATCTTGGCTTCGTGTCCTTCTTTTCCATGAGATATCGGGTGGTCTGTATGAACAACTAGTTTAGTACCTAGCAAGTATGCCCGGAACTTTTCGAAAGCATAGACCACGGCTAGCAACTATTTTTCAGTGACTGTGTAATTTCTCTAGGCACTATTTAGAGTCTTGCTTGTGTAATAAATTGGGTGAAACAATTTGGTACACTTGTCTCCCAACACTACACCTAATGCCATCCCAATCGCATCACACATTACTTCGAATGGTTCTGACCAATTAGGGCTGATGATAATTGGTGTGGATATCAATTTCTCCTTCAAACATTTAAATGCTGCCATACAGTCATCATCAAAGTAGAATTTCACTTCTTTTTCTAAGAGTTTGCATAGTGGTTGTGCAATCTTTGAGAAATCCTTAATGAACCTCCGGTAGAAACCTGCATGGCCCAAGAAATTGCGAATGACCTTTACTGAGATCGGTGGTGGTAGTTTCTCAATAATCTCAATTTTTTCTTTGTCAACTTCCAGCCCTTGTTGCGACACCTTATGCCTAAGAACAATGCATTTTTTCACCATGAAATGGTATTTCTCCCAATTTAGGACTAGATTAGTTTCCACACACCTCTGGAGCACTCACTCTAAATGTGTCAAGCATTCTTCAAATGTGTCCCCCATGACTGAGAAATCATCCATGAAGACTTCCATAGAGTCCTCAACCATATCCGTAAAGATGGACAACATGCATCGTTGAAAAGTTGCTAGTGCATTACAAAGCCCGAATGACATCCTTTTGAATGCAAAAGTCCCGTAAGGGCATGTGAAAGTGGTTTTCTCTTGATTTTCTGGTGTGATAGATATCTGATTATATCTAGAGTATCCATCCAAAAAAAAATACCACCCTCTCTCTGATAACCTGTCAAGTATCTGGTCCATGAAAGACATTGGAAAATGGTCCTTTTCAGTCCATGAATTTAGCTTTCGATAGTCCATTCACACCTTCCATCCCGTTACAGGTCTAATTGGCACAAGCTCCCCTTTAGCATTTGGGACTACTGTTATGCCACCCTTTTTTGGTACGCATTGCACTGGGCTGACCCATTTGCTATCTGCAATCGGATAGATTACTCCTACATCAAGCCACTTGATGATCTCCTTTTTCACTACCTCTTGCATTGGAGGGTTCAACATTCGTTGATGCTCCACACTGGGTTTGCATTCGCTGTGTAGCCGAATCTTGTGAGTGCAGATATCGGGTGGGATGCCCACGATATCAGCTATGGTCCATCCGATCGCTTTTATGTGCTTCTGTAGTACTTCAACAAGCACTTTTACCAGCCCTTCACACAGATTCGCAGCAATAATCACTGGCAGAGTGTTGTTAGTCCTCAAGAAAACATACTTAAGATGTGATGGGAGTACTTTCAGTTCTAGAGTTGGCGACTCTTCAATTGATGGCTTTGCAGGTGGGCTGACTCAGTCTTTTAGGTCAATATCCAACCTAATTGGATTTCGTGCATATGCTCCTAACCCTATCAGGGCTGCGACCATTTCATCATATCCCTGAGTTTCCGATTCGTCATGATTTGAAAGTACTGACTTAAGAGGCTTATTCTTGCGTATTAGATGGCTCACACTCACCACCGCCTTATCTATAACATCTTCAGTAGACACTACGTGGATATCATTTGGTTGTTTCATGGATTTGCAAATATTGAAAGTTACCACATCGTCATTCACACGAAATTTCAACTTGCCACTTTCAACATCCACTAATGCTCTACCGGTTGCTAAGAATGGCCTTCCCAAAATAATGGGGACCTCAACATCAATGTCACAGTCTAAAATCACAAAGTCAGCTGGAAATATGAACCAATCTACTTTGACCAGGATATTATAGAGGATTCCAACAGGGTGCTTGATCGATCTATTTGCCATGAAAAGTCTCATTGTAGTTGCCTTTGGTTCTCCCAACCCAAGTTGCTTGTATATGGCGTATGGCATCAGGTTAATGCTTGCTCCTAGGTCACATAAAGCCTTGGCAAATTGAAGCATTCCAATAGTACACGGGATGGTAAAAGCACTAGGGTCTTTTCTTTTAGTGATTAACTCCTTTGTCATGATCACACTACAACTATGAGGCACTTCAATCGTTTCATAATACAGGATCCTCTTCTTGGTGACTAGCTCTTTCATGAATTTAGCATACCCGAGCATCTCCAGCAATGCTTCCACCAAAGGAAGGTTGATGGACAACTTCTTGAACACAAACAATAATTTTTTAAACTTCTCGTCTTCATTGTTCTTTTTCAAACGCTGGGGAAAAGATGGAGGTATTTTGGGTAAGGGTTGTATTACTTTTGGAGTTTCATTGTTATGATCCATTCCTTCTTGTGCTTCCTTACCAAGGTTTTGGTGATCGGTAATTTTTGCTTCTTCCCTACCTCGATTTTCCTCACGTTCTTCTCTTTCATTACCTATCGCCACCTTCCCGCTACGGGTAATTACAACTAACTCTCCTTCCTCATTTTCCTTTGGCATCTTGGTTGTTAGTTGGACTGATAGGAGATTCAATTGAGTTTCCAGCATCTTGATGGCATTAGCATGAGAGTTCACCTTACTATTTAACGAAGAAAAATCATCTCTCATTCCCTTTAGCAAATCATCAGAGCCTTTAACTTTCTCAAGAATTTGTGTCAATAGACCATTCACCCTAGGGCTGCTGTCACTCCCTGTTGATGTTGGGGTGTCACTCAATTGAGTATGGTATTCTTCATGATCGTTATGCTCAGTCCACTCTTGGAAATACCGCCTAGGTCCTTCACCTCTAGGGTGGGTCCAACCTTGATTCCCAACCCGCGGTTGATGGCGCGGGTGGAAACCCTCCTCATTCCTTTTGTGGTTCCAACCTTTATTCCCTCCCGATTTCAAGTTATCGGAAAAAGAACCCCTCCTCTGCGCGAAACACTTAACAGTTGCCTTTCATGTGCTCTTGTAAATCTTCCATTTGAGACAACATCTTTTTGATGTTTTCATCCCTCTCATTTTCTTTATCTAGTTTCTCTTGCGTCAGCCTAAAACACAGAGAGGAAAATTGATCTTCTTCGGTGTACCAAGCTTGATTTACTCTCGTCATACCATCTATAAGAAATGAGGCCACCTCAAAGGGCTGTAGCATTATGCCGCCTTGAACCAATTGATCATCTATCATTTTGTTGACTGAATCAAGACTTCGGTAAAAATATTGGAGCAACAATTCACTTGGCAACCCATGTGTTGGGTATTTTCGCAGAGACCTTTTAATCTAGTCCATGACTCATAAATCGGTTCACTGGCTTTTTGGTTAAAATTCTGAATGTCGTCCCTCAACTTCATCATTTTTGACGGGGGAAAGAATCTATTGTGGAAAGTTGTGACTAATTCTTCCCATGATGTGATAAAACTTTTGGGAAGCTTAGACAACCACGTAGTGGCTGCTCCTGTTAGTGATAATGGGAATAAGCAAAGCCTGATGGCTTCTTGCGACTAATTTTTGAATGAAAATGGCGCACATACGTCCAAGAAACTTTGTATATGTTCATGTGAGTATTCATGATCCAATCCTCTGTATAGGCCCATTGAATGTTTGAGATGGAGTGTTGTGCTAGTGACTTCAAAATTTCCGTTTCCGCCACCCTACGGCAAGCGAATTACACCTATCTCACCCAATGGAGCGGGATCATAAACACTATTAACATCATCTATGTCATCTCAGTGCAAGTCAATATTCATTGGGTTGTTTGTGTGGAAACTGTCCCCTATGTTCTCACTCATAATTTCTATTTTCAACATAAACAAGCAAAGCAAAGGTAAAAATTAAGTTAGTAAACTACGAATGAGAACAAAAATTCTATTAAGCTAAAAATTCTCAAATAACACCACTCCCTGGCAGCGGCGTCATTTTGATGTTTATCATGACCAACAACACTATCCTACGATACGAGTGTCTACGATCGTCGATAATATAGTAACCCAACCGAAGGTTGGGGTCGTGTCCCAAGGGAACGATTTTGAGAATTAATAGCCAATTAGAATTTCATTCAAATTAATCGTAGTTAAATATATTTGCGATAAAAGGCATTGTAAATTAAAGGGGGTGACACAAAAGTGTCAAATATTAAAGGAGGTTTTGTAACAAGTACTAGAACAACAAACTATACAAGAAAATCAAATATAGGGAAAGGTTCATTGGTTGTTACCGCAATACAAGTTGAGATAAATTGTTGGGTACATGCTTTCGATAGGAAATTTGCAAAATAATAGTGACTAGGCTAAGCTTTAAATGGAAATAAGTTCCCTCTCGGGCAACTTACCCCATATACGTTCCTCTCGGACAACCATTTTCCACATGAAGACCAACCTACACCTTACCCCACTCACTCTCTCGAGCTGAGTGTTAGGATATGGGACTATGGCTCACCCTCTCGGGCTGAACCTCATGTCGACTCACTCCTTAAGCCATCAATATAGTGGTTTTGGTTTCGCGATCTCCCTCTCGAGCAAGTCGAAAACACATGGGTGGATTTGTATTTGCAACTATAAACCCTCTATATTAAACCACAACCACTAGGTGAAATCATCATTAAAATACATCTAACCTCTCTGCAAACAACACCCAACAAGAATATCAACCCATATTTGCTAAATCACACCCCAAGAATGGGGTTTTTAGCCACACATCAAGAAATAAAAAAGTATACCTAACATGATAATGAAATAAACTGGGTATAAGAAATTAAACCTTGAATTAAGCAAAGGAAAATGAATAGAGAAGATCCACTTCCAACTTGGGGAAAAAGAACTCATTTCTTCAAGTCTCCACAAAACCCTCTCCAAACTTGAGAGAAAAATATTAGCTAAAGTATGTTCTAAAGTGAAAATGATAATAATAATTGTTCCACACTAAGACTACAAATCTAACTAGTATTTATAGTTTTCACAAATTGCGCTGCGGAGGATTGTTCGGCGACATTAGTCGAGATCACCGATGAACTCGGCGATCCGTCTTTTGGTCAGCTTATCGCCTTCAGTGTCTTGCCTTTAGCATCCTCGCATTCTGGATCATTAGGCGGTACAGTACTGCTTTGCGGAACTGATCGGCGACTCGCCGACTGCTTCTTTCCTTACCTTTTGATCCACTTCCTTCAAGGCTTCGCGTACTAGAACAAAGGGCGGTTCATGTCATTTCAGCGACTTGCCAAGTTGAACTCGGCGATCAGCAGGCTTCATCTTCTTCATTCTTTTCAGCCTTTTTGTTCCTTTTTGCGCCTAAGTGTAACACCCCGTATTCGAAAAAGACCAAAATGCAGATTTTGAGAAGTTCCAGGTGCAACCGACGGTTGCCATCCACGGACCGTAGGTCAGACCACAGCCTGCGCTAGTGGTTCGTGGTTCACCACTGAAACCCCTCCCAGACCCAGCTCAGAAAATTGGCTAAGTCTCGACTCACGGATAGACCCACGGTCCGTAGATCAAACCACGGTCTGTGGTCTGTGTCCGTGGATTGAGACCTCCTTTACCCAGCCTCTGACACAAACTACGGTCGACCAGCATAGACCTTCATTCGATCCACGGTCCGTAGGTCTGACCGTAGATGAGGGTCAGCAGCTAGTTAGCTGAATATTATTGATGGGTCAACTTCAGATGGTCATAACTTTTAGCACAAAAGGAATTGTGTGTACCATTACCTATGGTATGATATATAATCGAATTATCTTTCCAACGCCACTAAGTTTGCTAAATTCTGACCTCCGAGTAAAAAGTTATGCTCGTTTTAGTGAAGCCCTGTCGGGCAGACTCGACCTACGGACCCAATCGACGGCCCGTCGATTGATTGACGACCCGTCAGTCCAATCCGTCGATCACTCCGACAGCAGTTAATTCAGGGGTCTTTTGGTCTTTTCCTATTTCTTTTAACCCCTAAGATACGTCGTTTAAACCCTAAATCATGAGGTTTAAATAAGTTTAAGCCTAGAAACATAACTAGAACTTATCCAAGTCAATACATTAATCAAAAACTTAGAAAATTAGAAGCAAGAGAGGAGAAAAAGGTCAAGAACCCTAGTTCAAGAACGCAACAAGGTTCCATCAGTTCCAGCCCCAAAATCGAAAGATTTTTCCGTGGAATTCGTCACCAGGTATGTGGGATTGCACTAGTGGGTTCCTTTCGCCCATTAGGTCCCTAGAATTCAGTCAGATTCTTGATTCCATGATTATGAACAGACCTAGGGTTTCTAGAATTACAACATATCATCATAAATTAGTTATTTAAATGCTCCAAATCAGATTATCATGTTATTGTTCAGTTTCTTACATAAATTTCAGAACCCTAGCTATGTATTTTATTAGTTCTTGAATTACACATGCTAGGTCAGATATTTCAGTTATTCAGACATACATGCTCTGGTTTTATGCCACATTATCAGTATATTTCAGCATAAACCTTATTTTGAGTTATAAATCTTGAGAAGTTTTTCTTTAAGACAACACTTGAGTTTTAAACTGAGTTTTTGAGAAAGTTAAGATGAGTTTTGAGAAAGAGCTTCTAAAACATGATTAGTATGACAATTGAGTAGGTCATCAATGTATGAATAGTATGGTATCTAGATATACCATCAATGTTTATGCAGTATGACTTCCCAAGTCATCAATGATCATAGTATAATATGATGTTGAAAGGAGTTTTCAAGTATGAGTAGCTACATGTCAGTATTTTGAGTTATTCAGTATTTCAGTCATAATATATTCAGTTATACATGCCTCAGTTTATGAATGCATCATTATCAGATTAATTGTTGCATTCTCAGTTTGCATGTTCAGTTTCGAGCTATCCAGTATTTACA
>JAJOOR010016567.1:0-34126 GCA_036250505.1 Solanum acaule
AGTTTAAAGTTTAAACTTTAATATAAAATTGAATTTTAAGATTTAAACTTTAAATTCAATATAAACTTTAAACTTTAAAGTCAATTTTAAACTTTAAAATTTAAATTCAATATAAAGTTATAAACTTTAAAATTTAAAGTCAATTTTAAACTTTAAAGTTTAAAGTTTAAACTTAAATTCAATTGAAACTTTAAACTAACTTTAAAGTTTAAAGTTTTAGATTGAAGTTTTTTAATAATATAATTTTATTAATTAATAATATAATATTATATAATAATTAAAGTTAATAAAAAAATATAAAAAAATATAAAAAAATTACCGGTACAAAATGATCCGGTAAGAATCGGTTCCGGTAAAATCGGTCCTGTTGATCCGGTCCTATCCGTTTGCCAGCCTTAGGTGAAACAGCAAACCTGAGATTGGATCAGATTAATGAGATGGATGAGTTCCATTTGAGAGCATATGAGAGGTCTGCACTATACAAGCAGAGGATGAAGTTGTATCATGATAAGCATATTGAGAAGAGAACCTTTAATCCTCGTGACTTGGTGTTACTTTTCAACTCCAAACTTCGTCTGTTTTTGGGAAAGTTGAGATCCAAATGGTCTGGACCTTTTAAGGTAACTCAGGTGTTCCAGTCGAGTGCTATTGAGCTTGAAAATGATAAGGGCGAGAGGTTCAAGGCCAATGGCCAGTGAAGTTTGCGTAATCAAGACACAACTTCCAATTCGAGTGTCTACGATCGTACAATAGTAAAGTAACCCAACCAAGGGTAGGGGTCGAGTCCCAAGGTAGTGGTTTTGAGAATTAATAGAAAAATAAAATTTAATTCTAATTATTCATAGCTATAGACATTATCGAATATAAACATACTAAATCTAAACGGGGTGATGCAAGCATCAATTATCAATGAGGGGTTTTTTATTAATTAACGACTACAAATAGCGAAAATATACGAAAACTAGATAGAGAGATGGGATTCTTGAGATGTGATAGGAATACGGGATAAACTAAATTGTTGGGTACATGCTTTTGATAGTAAATTGTTAAGTATTTGTGACTAGGCTAGACTATAGTAGGGTAAATTCTCTCTCGAGCAACTTAGCCCGAATCGACTCGATTTCTTTTGAACACTGAGTTGCCACTTTAAGCACAGCCTTCGCCTTATCCCATTAACTCTCTCGAGTTGAATGTGTGGGAGAAGGACTAGGATTCACTCTCTTGAGCTGAACCCATGTCGACCCAATACCACCGGCTATCAACTTAGTAGTCTTAGTTTTACGACCTCTCTCTCGAGCAAGCCGAAAACACTAAGATGAAATAATAATTGCAACTACAACTCCATTAAGTTCATACACAACTACTAAACGAAATCACATTTAAACAACAAATAAACCATCAACAAGCAAGACCCAACAGATAATCTAACCCATATTCACAAAATCACACCCCAAGAATTGGGGTTTTAGCTAGACATGTAAAAGAGATAAAAAATTTATACCAATATCAGTTTCCATCAACTAGGTATGAAGGATTAAGTCTTAAAACACGTCAAGAGTGAAGAATCTTTGAGACCCAAGTCCAATTTCTTGGAGTCGAAACCCTTTGAATCTTCAAGGTCTTAGAACAAAGTCTCCAAAACCCTCTAAAAGTTAGACTCTCTCAAAAACTGTAAAAAGTCCTAATAATAATAGTGATATGATACTAAGCTAGAAATTTAAACAAGCATTTATAGTACTGCGAAGGACCCTTCGGCGAAGTTATTCAGGATCGCCGCTACATTCAGCGATCTGCCGTTTGGTCGATTTCATTGCCTTCCTGTTTAGCCTTTAGACTCTTCGCGTGTGATATGGTACTAATTTGCGGAACTGTTCGGTGACACGCCGACTGCTACATTGCATCGCCAACTTGACCTTTTCCTTCAAGGCTCAGCGCACTGGAACAAATGGCGATCTCCAAGCCAATCAACGACTCGCCACCTGGGATCGACAATCTTCAAGCCTTCATTTCTTCGTTCTTTTCATCCGCCTTGTTCCTTCTTGCCAAGTAGTGTCCATGCTTTGCCTCAAACTCTAAATACCTGAAACTTAAGGATTTTCATCAGATGTTGAGACAAAATATGCATTTGAGGACACTAATTCTATCAAAATATAGCCTAAATGAGTCCAAATTGTGGACTCATCAAAACCCCCAACTTAAACTTTTGTTTGTCCTCAAGCAACTCGAGTTCAGTTGTTCAAAAGGGGTGTCTCAAACAGTGCTACACAAGAATCAATCATGAATGCACACAACAAGACTCACTTTACTCATGCAAAGATCAATTGTGCACTCAAAGATTCAAGTTGTGACTCACCAATATCGAAGAATCTCATGCTCACAATACTTGCTTCAAATGCAAGTTCAAGCTCAACCAAAGTGTTCAAATGCCCTCACACAAAGAGTGATTCTATATTCACACAATGGTTCACAGTTTAAAGCTTCGAAATTAAATGCAACGCTCACACTCACAAAGATGAACATAATGCATAATTTCACACATAGGTTTTCCCGTATTTTCCAATCAACACTTGCTTCAGCTCACTCAAGATCGCAAAGGTCTTCCAAGGCTTGTAATGGGGTTGAGTGCAAAGGTATGGTCATTTAGGCTCAGTGGCTATAGTCCTCATGAAACAAATGTTGAATAACACTCCCTTTCATCTTCTTTCATCATTCTCATTTATGCTCACAAGTAATCATATTATTCACTTCCCATGGATAGTTGGAAACCCCAATTTTCTTTATACTTTCATAACTTTATTCCACAACTTTTTCATTCTTTTTCTTTTTCTTTTTCTTTTTTTTGTTTTTTTTTTTTTTTGTATGGAAGGGTTCCATTTTTTACAAAATCATGGGTAGAAGGGACTTTCTTGTATTTCTTGATTTGCCTTCTCTTTTCACCACACCGCCAACTTAGGCTTTTGGCCTAAGTTGGCTATTCAAACAAACCACAACTTCATGAGGATTATATGTGATGGATAAAGAAAGGTCATTGTTTTCATCAAGTTTCTTCCAAATAAAGGTAAGGCTCAAGGGGTGTTCAAAAGAGGTTCACACACACTCACAAGGTAGGCCACAAAAGAGGTATATGTCAAATTGGCTCATACTCTTAGAAGTTGCCTAAGATCATATCAAAAGATAGCCTTACTTAGTCGACTGGACCAACGGGGTAAATTCTAGGTGTTGTCATGCATGGCTCACAGTAAGCTCATCACATAAGGCATTGACACTAAAGTCAAACAAGACTTCACACTTTTGCTAGTGTGCAACGATCATCACAAGAGACTCGATTTAATAATTAGCCAACGAGATGCAAAGAGTTTACATATTGTCTATGCAACTTCATTTGGCCTCATCGTAGCCGCACATTCATGTTTATTCGATTATGAGCACTATTTAAGTCATCGGTATTGATCAAAACCGATACTCAAATTGCAAAAGAACAGCCACATTCAAAACATACAAGAGGTGGCGAAAAAAATTTCGAAAGGGTCAAAATCATTTGCAATTTAAAGCAAAAGAAGCCACAAGCTCAAACCTTCCATGAAAGCAGTATTAACACAATTATAACTTACAACGCAAATACATAAACAAAACACAATTCACGAATAGCACACAAAGGTGGGCCTCACCCCACCACAAATGAAAAACATTTGTCCTCAAATGCAAATAAAAATATCCAAAAGTGAAATAAAGTAAGACAGAGAGAGGGGTAAAGAGGGGATCCTGTCTACACAGTTGCTTCATATCTCTGGGCATCAGCGCCCGGTGCATCACTCTTGTCCTGAGTCTCAGTACCCGAAGTCGCCTCAAAAGAAATAGAAATACCAGACCCACTAGGAGCTGCCAAGGGTGGCATGACAATTTTGGTCTTTACCATATCTTCGGGATACTCAAACTTCTCCCTACTAGACTCAACAGCATGCAAGCACAACCCCACAAGATTTAACCAATTTTAAGGCATAAAAATACGAGATTTTAACAATATAAATACTACGGGCAAGATTTTCACATGCATAAGCAAAAACAATTAAGAACAGAGAGGCCCAGCACACATTACTAAGATAAGATCATTGCAAATGAGTACAAAATTGCTTAAAATAAATTCGAGGTTCGAAAAACCAACCTTAGATGTCGATTAAAATACTTTTGAAATGCCAGGCGGTAATGTAATCCACTTCGAACACAAATCAACGACTAAAATACTTTAAAATTGCAAAAATATAGAAACTAAGGTACGGGTGTGAGTTTGTGATGATTGAAAGTGAGGAAAAGTGAAGAGTTTGAAAGTTTAAACCTTTGGTCTTTTAAGAAACCATTCAGTTCTCCCCCATTCGGTGACATTAGTCGTGCTCGCCGACCGACTCGGCGACACGTCAAGTGGTCACTTACCTCGCCGAGTTTTACAGGATCCTTAGTTGATGTGGGGATCCAAACGACGAATTAGATTGGGATCGCCGACCTGTTCAGCGATTCGCCAATAATTTCCTGGGCTCACCGACTTTTACAGACTCCAATGTAAAATTGTCTTGAGTCCAACAATGGTCTGGGTCGCGGTCACCGACCTATTCCGCGATGCACCAACTGGACCTTTTGCTCGCCAATCTGCACTTTTCAACAACTTTCCCATTTCGACCTACACAACCAACACACCATTATTTCTTAAAGCAAAAATAAAGCGATAAGGGATCTTGGGTTGCCTCCCAAGTAGCACCTTAGTTAACGTCGTGGCACGACGCAAGTCCCCACTTAAGTTCCATTAGTAGGGTTTGCCTCACTTTCATAAGGCAATCCCTCTTTCGACTCTGGATAGAGACATTCCAAAAGCATCTTATCTGGAATTCCATGAGTCGGGAACTACTGCAAAAGAGCCTTAAACCTTTGCCACAACTCATAAACTGACTCACCCTCCAATTTATTAAAACTTAGGATGCTATCCCTTAGCATCATCATTTTCAGAGGAGGGTGGTCTATTGGGTCACCGTTGCTAGCAGATATGCTCAATTTTCCATTCAAAGCAGCAACACAAAAACCAAAACTAAAAATTCAGTAAGTTCAACTATAATTAACAAGAAAAAAATTCAACTTAACTAAAAATTCTCAACTAACACCACTCCCCGACAGCGGCGCCATTTTGATGTTTGTGTAATCAAGACACAACTTCCAATTCGAGTGTCTACGATCGTGCAATAGTAAAGTAACCCAACCAAGGGTTGGGGTAGAGTCCCAAGGGAGTGGTTTTGAGAATTAATAGAAAGATAAAATTTAGTTCTAATTAGTCATAGTTATAGACATTATCGAATATTAACATACTAAATCCAAAGGGGGTGACGCAAGCGTCAATTATCAATGAGAGGTTTTGTATTAATTAACAACTACAAATAGCGAAAATATACGAAAACTAGATAGAGAGAAGGGATTATTGGGATGTGATAAGAATACGTGATAAACTAACCTGTCGAGTACATGCTTTTGATAGTAAATTGTTGAGTATTTGTGACTAGGCTAGACTATAGTGGGGGTAAATTCTCTCTCGAGCAACTTACCTCGAATCGACTCAATTTCTCTCAAACACCGAGTTGTCACTTTAAGCACAGCCTCCGTCTTAGTCCATTCACTCTCTCGAGCTGAATGTGTGGGAGAAGGACTAGGATTCACTCTCTCGAGCTGAACCCATGTCGACCCAATACCACCGGCTATCAATTTAGTAGTCTTAGTTTTACGACCTCTCTCTCGAGCAAGCCACAAACACTAAGATGAAATCATATTTGCAACTACAACTCCATTAAGTTCATACACAACTACTAAACGAAATCATATTTAAACAACAAATAAACCATCAACAAGCAAGACCCAACAGATAATCTAACCCACATTCACAAAATCACACCCCAAGAAGTGGGGTTTTAGCTAGACATGTAAAAGAGATAAAAATATATACCAATATCAGTTTTCATCAACTGGGTATGAAGGATTAAGTCTTAAAACACGTCAAGAGTGAAGAATCTTTGAGACCCAAGTCCAATTTCTTGGAGTTGAAACCTTTTAAATCTTCAAGGTCTTAGAACTAAGTCTCCAAAACCCTCTAAAACTTAGACTCTCTCAAAAACTGTATAAATTTCTAATAATAATAGTGATATGATACTAAGCTAGAAATTTAAACAAGCATTTATAGTGTTTGAAAATGTGTTTCGAAGGACCCTTCGGCGAAGTTAGTCGGGATCACCGATACATTTGGCAATCCGCCATTTGGTCAATTTCATCGCCTTCCTGAAGCCTTTAGCCTCTTCGCATTTTGAGTCGTTGGGAGATATGGTACTGCTTCGCAGAACTGTTTGGTGACACGCCAACTACTCCATTGCATCGCCAACTTGACCTTTTCCTTCAGGGCTCAGCGCACTAGAACAAAAGGCTATCTCCAGGCCGATCAGTGACTCACCAACTAGGCTCGGCAATCTTCAGGCCATTATTTCTTCGTTCTTTTCAGCCGCCTTATTCCTTCTTGCCAAGTAGTGTCCATGCTTTGCCTCAAACTCCAAATACCTGAAACTTAAAGATTTTCATTAGATATTGAGACAAAATATGCATTTGAGGACACTAATTCTATCAAAACATAGCCTAAATAAGTCCAAATTGTGGCCTCATCAGTCAGCGAACTAAGGCATACTTGGGTGTTTCAAAAGAAGTGAAGATATTTGAAGAATGTAAACTTGATGAAGTCTAAGTAATCAAGTAACCTGCGTCGCACCGCGATGTTAAATTGTGCGCTGCTTAGGAGACAACCCAAGATTGTATTTGTAATTGGTAGTTTACTTTTCTCATTTTTCTTTGTTTATATAGAGTCACTGTGTTGATATGTGCAATAAAGACTAGGACCAAGAATTGCAGGAACTCGGTGCAGACAGCTCTTCACGAGTAGTCCCACGGGCTGTGGTGTCCTTCACGGGCAACTTCACGGCCCGTCAATCTCAGCACCAACCTAAGGAAGCTAATGGAATTTTCCATCATATGGTTCACGAAAGAGTTCACAATCCGTCAGTCCTTGTACTGACCATCTGGCATCTCATGAACCTCAGGTGAGTTTTGCTTTTCGAAGTTAAGTTCACGGAAGACTTCACGAACCATGGTGCCTTTCACGGCAACTTCACAATTCGTCATCCACAACGCAGCATTACCAGTAAACCGACTCGACCCGCGCGTGAAACAAAGTTGAAATTAAACGTATATGTACTTCCTAAGCCCCAAGGGTCAGGTTTTCCCCATATTTTCTCCTCTATAACGGTTATTAAAGGCATAATACAGTTTCTAATCTCAAAAACTTCCTATATTCATCCTCGATTCCAACCCTAGTGTGCTAGTATCATGAAATCGAAGGAACAATCATATTTCTACTTTTTGGGCGAAAATTGTGATCATTCTCAAAGTAAGTTCTCTATTCACTTGTTATAAGTTTGATCTTATCTATAAACAAGTTAGAATTATTATGAGTTGATCGAATTTTAACAATATTTTGTAATATATTGTCGTTGTGCTATTGAATTGTTGTGAGGAGGTTTAAATTGGGTAAATTTGATTGTTCTTGTGTATGGGTATGATGAATTTGGGAGAAATTAGTTTTAAAAGTTGACTCTAGTGTGAAGTTGAGTTCAAAGGGCTTCCAAACATGTATGCCTTAATGAATTGTGTAAACATAATTGTTGAAAGATTGAGATCACATTCATGTGCATGTGGGTATGTTCCTAATTAGGTCAAAATTGTGTTTGATTTACATGGCGAGTGATGAATGTGGTAGAATGGTTGGTCTCATGTGCTAATAGATCTCGTAACCTTGTGAAGGGGTGAAGTTGGGCATCGGGAGTTGTTAGAATGAGAGTAACACTAAAAATGGGCCAAGTGTAAGCCCACGATGGGATTCACGGATCGTGGGATCATCTACCGATCATGAAACCCCTCGTGGACCACACTTGGCAAAAAAGGAGTACACTGGGTAGGAGCACGTTGGTCCTCACGAACTGTGGTTCACTTCACGGACCGTGAAACCATCTGTGATCCATTCCAGTACACCATCTCACACAGTCAAGTAACCAACTGGTGTTCACGAGGGTCTTCACTGACTGTGGTACCCACCACGGCCCGTCTTGGCTCCCGTACAAAAAAAATCTTTTTACTTTCTGTACTTTGATTTTTGTTTTGTATTTTAATTCTGTGGCCCTTCCCAATGATAGATTGGGTGAGGGCTTTCTTAAGGCAAGGCGTCACATTGTAATTACACAAGGGAAGTCTGAGTATCTGATAGTGTGTCATTTCACTGTTTTACATTCTAATGGGTTGTTGTATTTCTCAGGTACTATGGCTCCCCAAAGAAAGAACGCAACCAAACATTCCTCCCCCACTGCTTCTCAATCGAAAGGTCATAACGATTCCGAGTCTAGTAGTTCCGAGGTGCAAATTAATACCACCATTGAGGATCACTCGCCTAGAGCTACTAGAGCCCAGACAAGAGGGCAATTCTCCAGGACACTCCTCCCCAGTCTAAAGATGGAGGTAGTAGTTCTGGTAGCGGGGAGGAATCAGGAAGTCAACCTGATACTAGTTCGGGTAGCCAGTCTGTTAATGGTTCAGGAGGAAGTTCAGAGTCTGCAAGTGGCTCTCAGGAAGATGCAACCACACCTCCATCTGCAGTAAACACAGAAGCTGAAACTGAAGAACAGAAAGAAGCAGGTGTTGTAGGAGAATATGAAGACATCACCAACGATGACACCATGGTCCTATATGTTAACATCCATGAAGTCGGTCCCGCAAAGAGACAGCAACTGATTGATTGTTTCTGTTTTATGTGGACTGTGAACAAGTCTAAAGAGTTCTTTAATAATGGAATTGTGACCAAGTCTGGCGGTTTCAAGAAGAGACCAATCATGTCTGAGACCAAAGTGGTGGTGGAAGATATTAAATCAATCCCCGACATTTATTGGATTTTTCAGTTTCATCAGTTTGACTGGATGAACAATGCACCTGGAGAATATTCTAGCCACCTAACCAGAGAGTTTTATTCGTCTTATGCAGCCACATTGATGAACTTTGTTACAGACACTGAGACAACTAAACGGGGGCAGAAGGAAATTGCCAGTACCTGGGTCCACTCAACTCAATTTTTGTTTGGGGTACATCGATTGATATCTCCGAGGATACTATCAACAGGATGCTTCATGGCCCAGAATACACAGCACCAGCTTCGGTTGACCTTTTTGAGGGCAAACATCATGCGGTCACTAGTGATACTAAGATGGAGGTTCAGAGTTCTCGTGAGAGGGTTTTGCGCTGGATTACGAGGCAGATTGCACTAGATGGGGAGAATGCAGTTTGGGTTACAGCAACACCAATACTCATTACTAAAGCTTCACTATTTTTGCAGCCAAGGTTTGGTGGGCTGTTGTCTGTGCCCAATTAGACCTACAGGTAATGATAATACCTTGTCTTCTTCACTGGCTTCTTTGGTAGCATGCCTCATGGCTAGTTACCCCATAAATATGGGGCGGATTATAGCGACCGAGATGAGAGATAGGGCACTAAATGAGAGAGTCGGACTTCCATTTCCCTATTTGATAAGGAAATTATGTCGACAATCAAACATTCCCCCAAACAGGCTAGTTGGCAGATGGGCATTCAGACTCACCCAAGCCTCTAAAATCAAATATGGCTGTCAGTTCTTTGGCTGTTGTTACTCACTCACCAATTGACATTCCACATGCGGATAGAGGGCCAGATCAGAGGGAGTCATCACAGCCATCTACAAAGGCACCACCACCACCAACTTTAGCCTCACAGGCTCCAGGTACCTTTGTCACTATTCCTATACTTTTCCTTGAGAAATTGGTTGCACATCAGTGCCAGACCAGGACCCTAGTCGACTAGATTGTACACCGAATGCCCCAGCTAATAAAGAGGGATGTGTTAACTGTGGAGAAGAAGATAAAAGATGAGATGCGGAAGGAGCTGGTTGTTTTAAAAGATAGGATGGATAGTCTGGAGATCCTTAACCAGGATCAATTACAGGCTGCCGGCTCAGTCAACACTGAAGATTTCCAGACACAATTGGTTGAGATGCGAGCTCAAGTTGCTAAACTGGCAGAAAAGCCAGTACAAGTGCCCACTCCGATCATGCCAAAGTCCTTGTTGCAATTGCTTAGTCAGGCACCCTCCACTCAATCACTTGACAATTTCTAGGGTGAACTGCCCAAGAGTAAGTCCGGCAAGAGAAAACACAAAGCTGGAGAATCTAATGAGGAGCTACCTGCTAACCTGTCCAGAGAGGAAAGAAGGCAACACAAGAAAGCCCGCAGGGCATCAAGGAAGGAAGCTATAGAAAAAGACACTTGAGCAACAACATCGAGATGCAATGTTAGTTCGAGCTTCTAATAGCGGAGTACCAGTCCCGGTGAGTGGTAGCCAGCCTAATCTTGCGCTAGTTTCTGAGAGTGCACACGTTGATAAGTGTGCCAATGCTGATCTGACAACCGGCGCCTAGAGCGTCGTAGGTATGACCCCTCCTCATAGCCCTGTTTTGTTTTTTTCTTCTTTGACTTTGAGGGCAAAATCTTTTTTTTGGGGAGGGGGTGGTGAGCAACCGGCCATTCTAGCTGTTAGGATGAATGAAGGTTGACTCTGTGTTTATTGTGAAAACTGTTATTGTTTTGTTTTTGTGTTTTGATAAAAATATGAAGTGTTAGTGTGTTGAGTTGTGCAGCAGCTAATCTGTGTGAAATGATTACCTTGATCTAAGATTTGACTGTTAAGATCTTTAGATGACATTTTAGGTACTAACCTATTGAACACTGCTAATTTGGAAATAAATTGGTGAACCAAGAAACTGAAGAATGTAGTCCTGTGTCATGTGTGTGTGTGAGGTTTGCTAGAAGTCTAACGCTAGGAGCAGAAGCTAGAACTTGCCCGAGCTGTCTTGCTTAAATTGGATAATAATCGGATAGGAAAGGATTAGTAGGCCATCCTTATTAAGCCATAAAAAAGACAAAAATAAAGTAACCAAATAAAAAGCTTATCACTTGGACCCGATTTAAGCCTGAAAATCAGTTTTGTTCTTACCCAGTAAATATCATATCCGAAGATACGATGTCAACTCAGGCCAAAAGCCTAAGTTGAGGGTGATTGCAATCTGAGCATAAAGAAGAACTGAAAAAGAAGGTTCAACCAGTGAGCTGAATGCATATAAAAAAAAAAGAAAAAAGAAATAATAATAATGGTTGTTGGGATGTGCTGAAATGAAGAAAAAAAGAGAATCGCTCAAAAAAGAGTTGTGTGCAAAGGAATCCTTGGAGAACCAAGGGACTAGTCACTCACAAACCCAAATATCCATTCCCTAGCCTAAGCCTATGTTACAAGCCGATAAATTCCTATAGTGATCCTATTCCGGGTGTTTGAAAGATAGAGTGTAGAAAGTAAGGGCAAGCCTATGGTAGTTTGTTGTTAATGTTAGAAGTTCTTTGAGAGTGCAAGCGTAGAACATAATCCCAAATTATCATGAGTGAGGGGCTTCTTTGGTGTGAGGACACAGTGATTGCATTTGAGAGTAGATTGTGTTAGCTGATAGTTCACAGGCATAAGCATGGTCGACTGTGAGTAATGAGACGTCATATATTGATCCTTGCATGTTAGATTGATGATTTTGGATAAAAATTGTGTTTGAGATGGCTGCTACGTTGTTTCAAAAAGTGTTTGAATGATTTCAGGACTGAATGTATTGTTTTCTCATCACTTGAGGACAAGTAATAGCTCTAAGTTGAGGGTGTTGATGTGCCGCGAAATCTTGGCACATTTGATGCTTGAAAACTAAGGATTAATACTAGAATCGAGTGTATTTATGTGGATATAATGTGTTTGGTAGTGTTGGTACAGGTGAAACAGGTGGAAGTTAAAGAAGATAAAAAAAATAAGGAAATTCAGTGAAGGTTGGAAGTAAAGACAATGGACGACCTCACGGATCATGGTCTTCACAACTGATCGTGAGATGCTCGTAGAGTTGAACCAGTGCTGAGGGTTAGAGGAGCTGAAAGAGAATTGAACCAAGTGGAAAACCACGAACAACCCCACGAGCCGTGGTCCTCACAACGGTCCATGGTGAGAGTCGTGGTGATGATCCAGTGAAGAGGCATTATAAAGTTGAAGAGGGAATTCATCAAGTGAATACGATGGACAACTACACAGACCATGATCATTGTCACGGGTCGTGGTAGTGTCCGTGGAGATGATCCAGTGAAGAGGCATTATAAAGTTGAAGAGGGAATTCATCAAGTGAAGACCACGCAACTACACAAACCGTGGTCATTGTCACGAGTCGTGGTAGTGTCTGTGGTGATGATCCAGTGTACAGGACTTGAAGAAACTATTTTGGGTGAGTCCAAGTGAAGACCACGAAGGGCTTTACGGACCATGAAGCCCTTGACGGGTCGTGAAGTGTCCGACAGTTCAGTCCTACTTCGAGTAGGACTCTTTTTAAAACACGTTATTTGAATCAATTAGGTCACTTTTAGTTTTTACCTTGTCTTATCTGGAACGAAGAACAAGTTTTCAAATATTCTTAGCTTTTGGTTTTGAAGATTAACATCGAATTAAGTTTGTAAGTTGAATTTCCGGTTCTTGAATATTCAAAGTGCGTATTGATTTGCTTATTTTCGTAAGTATATTTCTCGTCATGTTTTCATTATATTTCTTCTGTATGTTTACGTGAAATTATGAGTGGCTAAATACCACAACTGGGATTGTGGGATCTATGACGTAAATCTAAGTGTAATTCCGTAAAACCAGTGAAAGGCGATTTACATTTGCAAAGTATAATTTAGCTTTCGTTATTCATGTATTCTAATGAGTGTGCACATTAGGGTGAGCCTGTATCTATCATTTTTTCGAGAGAAGAATGATAGTTAGGAAAAATCTAAATTAACCTAAAGAAATGGAGTCAAAGTTCAAGTTCGAGAGAAAAGAACTTTAACACTATTGTAAGTGAGGGTAAAACGTGTAACACTCTAGGACCGAGAGGAATTGAGTGAAAATTATCTAATTAGACTAAGAAGTATCAGATATATTTAGCTCGCCTGTATTTTGTAAAGATAAATTGCCTGAAACTCAAATACGGAAGAACATTAGATGCAACGTTATGGGGAACACAATCCTAGTTTCATTTAATTATTGAAACAACTTTAGAATTGATATTCTGTTAATTTCTAAATTAGATCTTAGTTAACAACCTTGGTTACTAGAGCTTTATAGCTAAACCCATTTTACTTTCCGTAACTGTTTTCTTAGGAAATAATAATGATATTTGAGTAAAATGAGATAGTGAAATAATTTATGTAAAGAAATTCTTTGTTGGATTGATTTCAACTCATGTTGAGTTCTATAAATTGACTTCGACCATTTATACCTCTTAATTGAGGTGCAAGTTTGGACGTATCACTAGTCCTTGAAGTAGCTCCTCTAGGTGTAGCCCTATCTGGTAGAGCAACTAAAGAAGATTTGGCTCTCGTGCCCTATTTCCATTTCCCTGCCTGTTCTTAGGTCATTCTTTCATGAAGTGACCCTCTTGACCGCACTTGAAACATCCAGTAGAGCCATCGCGACAAGCACCTGGGTGGTTCCTACCACACTTAGCACATGTAGGATCCCACTTACCCCTTTTTGCCACACTACCCTGAGACTGAGCAGGTCTAGCTCTAAAATTCTGCGAATTCTGACTATTATACTCACCTTTGTTCATTGGTGCAGGTGCACTAGCAGATGATGGAGCAGGTCCCTTTCGCTTTTGTTGAAAGGAAGACCGGTTTACATTACTCCTTTCCTGCCCAGACTTATTCCCTGTCTTAGCTTTCTTGTTTCTAAATTTTTCACTATCCCTCATCTTCTCTTCCTCAACTTGTTGCACATAAACCATAAGTCTCGCTATGTCCATGTCCTTATTAGCATCGCTGCCTTTCCCTCCTTACTTGACAGATGAGACAACCCAGCAACAAACAGACTCATCTTGCTCCTAATATCAGCAACCATCTCCGGAGCATATCGAGAAAGTTGGGTGAACTTCAAACTGTACTCATGAACACTCATAGGTTTCTGCTTAACGGTAAGGAATTCTCGTACCTTGGCTTCTCTCAATTCACAGGGAAAGAAGCACTCCAAGAAAGCCTCCTCAAACCTAGCCCAACTCAAAATCGGTGCACCCTCAGCTCTACCCTTCTTCCATTAGTCCAACCAAGTCCTAGCAACACTCTTTAGTTGATATGCAGCTAGTTCCACTCGTTTAGCATCGGCAACGTACATAACCTCAAACACCTTATGCAGTTCCTCAATAAAGTTTTACGGATCCTCAATAGTGTTTGAACCAGTGAAACTTGGAGGACTCATCCCTAGAAACTCATGGATCCTTGAAGCATCATTCACTTCTTGTCAGTTTTCTCTCTGTCCAGCTAGATTGGTCACGGCTTGACTATACATTTTGATCGCTTCCCTGAACTCATTATTGGTGACCTCTCATTGGGTTGCACTTCAGGTGTGCAGTTGGTACCCCTTGTTCCTCGACATTCCTCCTAGCAGGACAACCTCTGACAGCTCTTCGTTGAGGCATGATCTGAAAGACATGCGCAAGCACGAGTTCAAAAGAAACCTTATAGAGATTAACTATATCGCACGAAATGATTATGAAAGAAGTGAGATAGTTTCTAAATGTTGTAGCCTCCTAATTATAGATGTAGCGCGTTTCACACTGACAACTAAAACTCTACAGACATGGCTTCATAGACTCCCTAGGACTCTTGAACTTTGTGCTCTGATACCAAGTTTGTCACACCTCGAGCCTACACCTTGGGCGGGACTGGCACTTGAGAACCATTAATTGCCCCAAGCGAACCCTTGGCTTGGCTTACTACTCAGCGAAAGACTTTACTCAACAAAGATAAATCCATGAAATAAACTAGAATGTTAATATACAACTAGCCATAAAGGCAAACTCAAGTCTCAATATAACAGAAAGGAAATGTAAAGACAAATGAACTAACTAGCAGTCTATGAAGCCTCTAAACTATAAGGGATGTCGGGACAAGACCCCCGATCAACCTAACAACTGAAATACTAAAACAATGTAAACAGGGATCCTCCAGAAAGCAAAGAGTCATGAAACGACTCTGAATGCTCAACTGGATCAACAAGGCGTTGCATGTTGATCTTGATTACTTCTATTTGCATCAGCAATACATAAGCTTGAACTGGAATCTGAAATAAACACTTACCTCAACTTTACTCAACTCATGGATACTCAACTCAATGCAGAAATAAACAACAGTAAAGGTGCAATTTATATGAAGCATTTAAAACAGTAGATGACATCTGAAAGTATTGTAAAATACCATAACATCTCTGTTGTATATAAGAATACAAAAAACAAACTTTGTTTGGGAGATTCTCTAATCGTAAACCATCACTATGAGCTATGTGATGATACAGCGTCTCGTTCACGCTGCCAGAACTGTCCTATAACTTGACAGGATATAGAACGCCTCAACTAAGCGGATCTACTAGTCTATGCTATAAACCATTAAGGAATCATCTAAAAAGTATGACCCTTTCTACCACGTTGGCTACATGGTTTATGGAGACATTGAGTTGTTATGAACTCGTCCCCACATTGGTGCCAAATACTACTCCTAAAATGCTCAGCTTATATGTTTAAAAACAAAAACTCTTTCTGTGGTTTGAGATAATTACTCAAAAACTAGCTTAAAGGCTTTCTTGGAAATTAGTGTTCCCTCTCTTGTTTAAGTGTGAAAATATTTACTCTTTGGGAATACTTAGTTCTCATATACTCTTTTTGAAGAAATAAACTTCATTTATTACTCTTACTTAAATCAATACTCAAGTCTTAAAACTAGATTAAAACATTTGTAAAAGGCTTATTGAAAGGACTCTAAGAACTTTCTAGACTTGGCTCTTAACTTTCCTTGAATTTAAATTTATGGATTCAAGGTTATGAATATGATTCATGTTTATGGATGATTTCTAGGTGTTTAGAAGTCATTTAGAGTAGTTATAATCAATAGGAAGTGTTAGTACACTTTGGAAGGACTCAAACGGGCTAAACGATGAAAAATGGGTTGGGGCGGATGACCTTGGCGTGCCGCACCAGCCCCAAAATTCAGAGAGACATTTCTAGCGCACTGCTGGCGCGCCGCCCCAGCCTTCTTGGCGCTACGGGGGCACGCCGCGCCAGCATCCCCCCAGTAAAATCTGACGAATTTTTCCTCTCGTTTTCAAACCTTTATTCGATTAATTTCGATTCTTTTTTTCAATATTTCTTTAGATTCAGATACCCAAAACATGCACACAAGAATCTAACTCAAAACAACTCTTGAAATAGACAAAAATACGTCTCAAGAAACTCATCAATCCCATATAAGTTCAATGAAAGCAATTCAAGAACACAACTCAAGAACATCAAATCCTCAATCTTTTAGGACGAAAATTACACTAAAATAAATATGTTTGGCGCGTGGATGAACAAACACAACGCTATGTGAACTCACATACCTCGTAGGATCAAATCCTTGGCGAAATCCGCAATCAATTCCTCAAGAATCTAGACCTTTTCTTCTTCTTTCTCCTCTTGAGTTCTTTCTCTAAAAACCCTAGCGTGATTTTCAATTATGTAAACTGAACCAATTCAGTTTAGACCCCAATTTAATTATCAAAAATGAATTTAATTAATTGGGTAGTGAAAAGACCATAGTACCCTTCTAA
The DNA here is from genome assembly GCA_036250505.1 of Solanum acaule. Taxonomy (NCBI): domain Eukaryota; kingdom Viridiplantae; phylum Streptophyta; class Magnoliopsida; order Solanales; family Solanaceae; genus Solanum; species Solanum acaule. Next base: position 16,831 of record JAJOOR010016567.1, read on the forward strand.
AATCTGGTTTTGACTTTCCTTATCTAGACAGCCCGACTTCAAATGAGCATATCTCCCTCATACGAACTCGAAAATGAGAAAACTCGATGGTGTTGGAATGATAATTCAAAGATATTTCCTACGGTATCTTGTAGTCCACCTAACTCATCATGTGCTAGGAGTTATGGTAGTTTGAAGTTGACCTAAAACTCATACTTAGCTTAACTTGTCAAACTTTTCAAATTTGATTATTTCCAAAAACGGGTTCTTTCAAATTCTAGCTCTTTCTAGTGCTTTCAAATAGCGAGGTGTTACAATTCTCCTCAAGTCTAGATTACTACTTCACAAAATATTAGCACTTATTCTAAGAGAAAAATCATGCTTTTGATTTTAACTATATATAAACGAAATTTTAAATAATTTAGAACAACAATATCATTTCAAATCTTTCACTAATTTATTTATTAATCAAGGATCAATAAATATAAGATGAAAAGAAATAAATAACTTTAAAAAAATTGTAGGGCCGGATTGTTGGGTTGTGCTACGTATCTCCAATCTTTTGAGAATTCGATTTTTGTTGTGGGGCGATTGGTTTGTCAGATCAGGGACCAGTGAAGAGTTATAAAATTGATTTTAAGAAGATGAAAGTGAAAAGATTATGGGAAAGTTAACTTTTCTTATAAAGTGTAAGAAAAAGTTACACTTTATAAAGTGGAAAAAAAATTCGTTTTATATTAAAATACAGACGTTAACATACTAACGTTTGTTGTTTATATTTTTCGGTAAAATAGAAGAAAAAATTACACTAATCTATTTTAATTTCTTTCTAGAATAATGACTTATTTTGATTACTTTTCTCTCTTTATAACTCAAATAGGTTCCGAACTCCCAATGGAGCAGATTGAAGTCTTCGGTGATTCAAATTTACGGTGCAACTGCCCCTAGGCAAATGACGAAGTTGTGTAACAGATAGATTTCAATTTTTTTATTTTTTCTTTTAAAAAGGCGTCCCAATCCAGCCCATAGTTGGAGAATTATGTCAAAACCGTGTCACCTTACATACGTGTCCAAATTCCATTGGTTGTCATGCTCGAAATGGCAAAGAGTGGGAAATGTCTTTAGCACGTCATAATTAAATTTTTCAGAGAAGTTACTCCAAACATCTTTGTGTAGGTTGAAGGAGATATTTGTTAAAATGTATATTAATGGGCATGTTGGTACGAACGAAAATATTTTTTATAATTTTTTTCGTGAAAAATAATTGAGTTTTTTATTTTATTTGATGTGTTTTAGTTTATTTGATCTATTTTCCTTTTTAGTTCGTTAAAAAAATAATATTTTTTGGCGATTTTTTAATCCCTACTTTTTGTGTGACATGTTGAAAGACAATAAAATTAAAGAACATTTTAGTATATTTGACATTTATTTAATTTAAGATGACATGATACAAAAAATTTCTTTAATTTCTTAAATTTCGTGTCAAATATAAATAGGACAAACAAATTGAAACAAGGAGAGTATTTAATTTTAGCATTTGAAAAGTAATTGAAAGTATTGTCCTAAGAATATTTATATTTAATTTAGCAAAACACTGTCGAAATACGATAGGGTTTGGAACGGTGATGAGACAATGAACATAAATTGTCACTTATGAAACTTATTTATTTCTTATTTGTTTAGAATTTCCTCATATCTTAAGAAGTATTTTCTCAAAGAAAATAATTTTCAAAACATTTTAACCAATCCAAACATAAAACGAAGCTAGATGATAGTGTTGAGAGCAGCCTAAGATGTTAATATGCAAAGGGAAAACGCATATAAGCGAACGAAGGTTGCAGTTGTCAAATTCAGAGCAATACTATATTTTCCCATAGACATGTAACGTGTTCGTTCATACATTGAGGAAATATTCACAAGGATAATATTACTTCATGGATGAAACAATGAACTACTGTTTCTACATCTCTCAAGGAACAGTGTACTGAGATAGGAAAACATCAAGGCACAGAAATTTTGAGCTTCCTTCTCTCTACGTAATAACTAAAAATATACATCCATACTCAAGTTATTCCCTGCTCCACTCCGAAAGATCACCTTCCAATATCCTCATTTCATTAATATCGACATTCCTGCATCCATTCTCTAAACATTGCCGGGAAGCTTCCATCTTATGACGTAGTAAACAATCAATCACCATTCAAGTGTTTAAATTGCTTCAGAAAAGTTTCCAGTCTGCAATTAAAAATTCAAGGAATGGAGTGAAGAGGAATTCTGGGACTACATCCTGGAAAATCACATATAAGGGGGCAGAGCAGAGTGTCTCAAAACCCCCCACCAGCCATCCTTGACAAGAAAAGACGACCAGTGGAAGAACAAAACAAAATGCAGTATAATGCTAGATTACTACAGTAAAATTTAAAAGATGAGTATGAATGTCCAAAAACAGGTTAAGCTGATTTCTACTTATAAAACAGGTTTCTTATGAGTACCTTAGTTCATAGGTATACTAAGGTTTCCTTCCAAATTAACAGAATACTTGTGACTTAATCCAAGCAAAGACTTGAGCAACTTCAATATACATCCATTGTAACATTTTCTAGACAGATGGATTGAAAAAATCATGACAATGCTTAACAATGAAACACTCTTAAAAGCCCACATACTGTGAAGCTATTTGTTGCTGGAAAAGAAATAAGTCAAGAACCATACGTGAGATTATCGCCTCATACAGCTCCTCAGAGGTCACATATAAATCTAATGACCTACTGTACACTCAGTAATCGCAACCATAAAAAAGGTTTTATTCTCAAGTAGGTAAACAAAGTGACCCCACATATAGGATTACAGTAGATATGTTGTAATTGTTGTAGGTAAAACAAAATGTGGACTTGTTGAAGGAAAAAAAATTCAAGTACCAAGAACTGTTGAACCTTCCCTCCTTTAGATTCACAAGAAATAATCCATAATTCCTTCCACAGATTGTATTTTCAAAACCATACATGTCTTACCTCTAATCTGTATGCTTATATGACTATGCAACTCAATACAACAATATATGAAGTTTGATCCCATAAAAATGGGATCTGGTGAGGGAGGGGTCTAGCAGACCTTGAGCCTACCGAGGGTAAGTTAGAGAGGTTACTTGGGATAAGACCATCGGTTTGAGAAAAGCATTTTCAAAATAGGTTTGAGATATGTTGAGAAAATGTGAAGAAGAGTAAACTATTGACAACAAAAAAGAGAGATCCAAAGTAAAAAAGGAATAGCAGCAGCAGTAAAATGGAGGAATGATAATACTAACACAATAGTAGTGAGACTGCTAATGGAAAGGGGAAGCGAATAAAGTGTTTTAAACTAGCACCAAGCAAATGCAACTCTAACAATGATAATTTACTTTAACAGCTTACGAGTACATGATGAAAAGTCTTTCATTTTAAAGCCTCATTTACATCCAGAGCGAACTTGCAAGAATAAACATATTAAACACGAACTCATTTTGACCTTGTGTCTATTAGCGATATACTTCCAACTATTTCTGCATAAGCCATGTGAAAATATCAAGCAATACGGTGTCCTGATCATAAAAAAAGTGGTGTTACGCAATTTGATATATGCAAAAGAGAATCCCAAGAAGACAGGTCAAACTAAAATACCATGAAATCCGCACGCAACTACTACTCTAATACTAAACATAAAGCCCTTAAACAGAATTCTCACTACCAGAAGTAATCCAAACCGTCTCCCGATTGGAACCTTGAGTTGAAATTGTACAAACTATGGTTGTATTTGATTATTCACATAGTACGTAAATATGCATAAAATCTGGATCATGCAGTAACTTGTGCAACTTTACAACAAGAAGAACATGCCCAATGTAATTCCACAAGTGGGTCTGAGGAGGATATAGTGTGTGCAAACCTTACCCTACCTTGTGAGGTAGAGACGTTGTTTCTGATAGACGGTCAGCTAAGTAAAAGCATTACAAAGCAGTGTGAAAAAAGAAAACAACCTAAACTTTTGCAAATTTAACATAATGCAAATTCCTCAAAAGGAAATTGATATTTTCACAGTACAGAAAAAATACAAGAAGCCTTTAAGGGATAAAGATGCAAGCTCCAACTTATCCAGATATCGAAATTAAACATTAGAAGGACTGGAAGATATTTCCGGTAAGATTTACTGAGTTAATTTGACTTCCATTTTCTTCTACAAGGAAATATGTTGCATCCAGTTCCAAATAATCGTTTACTACTGTCCAAGCCAAGCTCCTCGATTAATGTATAAGTCAAAAATTCTACATCGTTCCCATTTAATTCAACTATTAGAAGGACATAAAATAGGGTATTTATCTGTTGAAACCACAATATGTGCAAACCTAGCTAACTGAACTCTGTCAACAAAATTGTAAAGAGATTGAAATCTTACGGTGAAAATCTTTTCTTGGTGAGGAGGGAGAAGATAAATGAGAGAAAATAGCTCGTCCAATCATAGTCAAACTGTAAACAATTCCAGCAACATAAAAGAGCATAACCAAAGCAAGCACCCATGGCATCATTAAAAAGCCAATAAAGAAAGTGACGGATCCACAAAGCATCAAAGCAAAGGAAATTCCCAAAAGCAGAGATGCAAATCCGGCCGGAGTAATTTGCTGCATCGACCCAGCGATAGCCATCCTCCTCCCTGAAGAGGATGGAGACATTGAGGAATCATCGTAAAACTCAATCGGCGCCGGTGGTGATCGTATAATATTTAAAATCAAAGAAGAAAGTTGTTCTAAAACCTTAGATTGTTGATCCTGTTGCCTTCTCATCATATTAGAATGAAAAAAACAAGGCAAATGGATAAAGACGTGAGGTAGAATTAATTATCTACCCAACAATATTAAAGCCTCTATCTAGGCTTTTTGTTTGTTTTCCTTTTGCCCTGTTTGGAGAATTCAAAAATTAAAATTTATTGCATATAAGGGAGAGGGAGAAAGAGAGTTGCTTTATGTTGAAGGTATAGATTTTTTAAAAAGTAGAGAAGAAGGAGAAGATAAAGGATTGCCCTAAATTCGGTGTGTTGTCCATACGTGCATTCCAACATTATATATATGAGCGTTGTTTATTGGTAAACATCAATTATGATGTGCTGACTCAACATTACAATACTATTTTATCCAAAACCAAAAAAGAAAAAGTGTTATTGACCCAATCTTGGAAAGTGCAATATCAAAATTAGTAGCGTTCACGGTTTGGATAAAAATCGATCCAAATCGAAAAATTAAATTAAATTGATAAAATAAAATTGATTTTATTTGGGTTTGGTTTTAGATTTTGGAAAATCGATAGTATTTGGTTTGGTTATGGTTTTATTAGAAAAAAACCGAAGAAATAACCAAACCGAACCGATAAATTATATACATATATTTTATTAATATACATACTTAATAAATTATTTTTATAAACAATTTTAAAGATCTTATATATGTTTTCATTAAAATTTCTTTATACTTTACTTATTGAAAGCAAGAATGTCCAAGGTGAAAACATTTATCTTATTGACTTCATGTATATGAGTGTTTGACAATTCTTTGTGGAACTGAAAATGTTATTTTCTCTCTCTTCTAGGCCAATATAGTGAATTTTAAAGTTTTATTGATAGTCAATTCAGTGATTGAAAGTTTGGTAATTTAAGTCATTCTAACTATTTTTTGTTTTGAATGGATTGTTGTCACTTTTTTTACATTTTGAATGAATTGTTTCTTTTTATTTTGTGTATGGTTAACAACCGAATAACCGAACCAAACCAAACCAAAACCAATATCCACAAAACCGATAAATGTATATTTGGTTTGATTTGGTTTTGATAATTTTAAAACCGATTAAGTTGGTTTGATTTTAATTTTGACCAATAACCGATCCAAACCGACCCGTGAACACCCCTAATCAAAATGATGCAATGGGTTGTTAATAGCAACCACTAATTCCATTTTCTATTTTTAAGAATATTATCATTCACTGTTCTATGTTATAACTGTATAATCATAAAATTACAACTTTAATTTTTAATAAAATATCTCAATTATGTCATTCAACACTTTTCACGTGCAAATATATTCAAGGATAGGAAAAGAACTTTTCATTATTGTTTGCAATAAAGAAGGCGATGGAAATTGACTACAATTATAAATAAAATATGATAGAAATTGGAGATTTTATTGATAAACATTTATGAATGCAACTCTATACTGTTATAAAATAAAGTATTAGAAATTAAATAAGAAAAAAATGAAGAGAAAGAGCAGTAATTTTTTTCTTCCAATATTTCAATGCATGTATACAACTTCATTAGATAGGTGGAATATATATAAGGTAGGAGTGTGTTATTAATCCTTCAAAGTCATGAAGAAAATCTTTAAAGTCATAGTTAAATCCCTATATATTATACTTAAATCCTTAAAAGTCATGAAGTGTGGATTTGCTACAGGACATCCACATTTCATTATTTACAACACTCCCTCTTGGATGTCCATGTACATCTAGAAGAAGAAAAGAGAGTGTAAATAGTTATTCTTAATACGCATTGTTTGCTGACTCGTTAAAAACCTTATCAAGAAAAAACTCAATGGAACAAAAATCTTGGTTAAGAAAAAAAGAGTGTAGCGCGTATTTACTCCCCCTAATGAAAACATCATTTAATATCTTAAAGATGACGCATTCCAATTTTGTATCTTAATTTCTCAACGGTTGAAGTCGACAATGCCTTAGTAAACATATTTGCTGAATTATCACTTGAACGAACTTGTTGAACATCTATATCACCTTTCTTTTGCAGATCATGAATGAAAAAAGAATTTTGGTGAAAGATGTTTTGTTCTATCTCCTGTAATGTGTCTTTTCTTTAGTTGAGCTATACATGCAGCATTGTCTTAATACAATATTGTTGGAATATCTCTTTTCAAAGAAAGACCACATGTCTCTTGAATGTGTTGAGTTATTGATCTCAACCAAACGCATTATCGACTTGCTTCATGAATGACTATTAACTCTGCATGATTTGAAGAAGTGGCAGCCATAGTTTGTTTTGTTGAACGACATGATATAGATGTACCACCACATGTAAATAAATAGCCTATTTGCGAACGACCTTTACAGGGATCAGACAAATATCTTGCATCTGCATAACCAATCAACTGTGACTTGGATTCATTTGAGTAAAACAATCTCATATCAATGGTCCCTCGAAGGTATCTAAATATATGCTTAATTCCATTCCAGTGTCTTAGTGTTGGAGAAGAACTGAACCTTGCTAACAAGCTTACCGAGAATATATTTGGTCTAGAATTATTAGCAAGAAACATTAATGCACCAATTGCACTAAGATATGGTATTTTAGCACCAACAAGTTCTCCTCCATTTTCATGATGTCGGAATGGATCTTTATTAATAACAAGAGATCTCACAACCATTGGACTACTCAATTAGAGGCGTATCCAGGATCTCAAGAACATGGGGACACCATTATCTTCAAAATAGACATTTAATTCAATTATATAAAATTTATAATGACACAAGTTGACGAGCAAGTAACAATCCTTATATTGTAATATATTAGCCAAAAACATCATTCACTTACAATTGTCCTCGACAAGTTTTCATATTTTGAAAATTGTCAATAATGACATCATTACTTACATTTTTAAATTTACTACACTCTATATAGCAAACTAAACAACCATTCAAAAGATCTTCATCCATTCTATTACGCAAATCATTCTTTATGTACTTCATTGACGAGAATGTTCTTTCCACGCTTGCGATAGCAACAAAAATAAACAAAGTTAGCTTCACAAGGAAATACACAAGTGATCAAGTTTGATCTAGTTTTGTCTCTATCATCACTCTTGCAAGATCCTTGATTCCCTTCAAGTTGAGAAAATTGCTATCACACTTTTGAGAATAAACAATAAAATTATCGAGTTGAAAATTGAGTTCCCGATGCTCTTTATCACCAAACTCACTTGGATAGTACTCGGCTAGTTTCATTATCCTATCCTTGTGAAAAATAGCAAATGAATCAACCGAACTCAAACTAGTCATACCGAGGAGTAAGTCACTAGTCACCACATCAAAACGATTATTGAGCTCTTGAAGTTCCAAATCAATGACGACATAAAATACTTCTGCACGAAGGTGATGCAAATATGAAATATTGGACCTCTTACGCTTCGACTTTTCATTAGAGTAGTCTTCAACCATTTTGGGAATTGAAATACCATGTTTACCACAAAATAAGCTAGTCTCATCCATCATAGAGTCTCATTCATCCTCTTCTCATCATTTGCAATCGTTTCTTTGAAAAGTTAAGCAACTCCAGAGCATTAACGATATTTTTTTTTCTTCTGTAAGACTTTATTCAACTCATTTGTCAATAACAACACCTTAAACATTAAGCGCAACATAAAGACAAATTCAAATTCATGAATCTTGCTCAAAAGATTTTTCGCTGCAAATCTATCAAGATGATATGGGCAATCATGTTTAATATCCTTAAGCACATTACCAATTGAAGAAAAAATAATCAAGAAATTGTCCAAGGTTTTAAAATGAGACCCCCAACGAGTATCACCCGGTCGTTGGAGGTCACGTTCTTGATTCAAACCTTGTCCTGTATGAACTTCTCCAAATTTAAGCAACTCTTCCAACTTATCTTCTTGATGTTGTCGAAGTGAATCTCTGCGTTTAAAAGAAGCTCCAATAGTATTCAAAATATTAGTGAGAAAATAAAAATATTATCCACATCCGAATTTCCTTTGGAAAGACCTACCAGTGCCAATTGTAATTAGTGAGAAAGACAGTGAATAGAATATGCAGATGACGTATCTTGTAAAATCAAAGACTTGAGACCATTTATTTACCCTTGCATATTACTAGCCCAATCATAACCTTAACCACGTATTTTGGATGTACATAATGAGTGATCCAAAAGCAAAGAATAAATTGTCTTTTTTAAGGAGTGAGAATATGTATCATTTACGTGGACAATACCCAAGAATCGCTCTATCACCATTTCACTTTTGTTGACATATCTCAAAATAGAGCCATTTGCTCCTTATGAGAGACATCCTTTGATTCATCAACTAATATTTTAAAATAATCATCGTCCAAGTGTTCGATGATAACCTTAGTAGTTTCTTTAGCACAAGCCTCCACAGTATCTTTTTAAATTATCAGATAAATCATCATATTATTTTGTGGAGCATTACCTAATATTACTCTTCCCACATCAAAATTTCTATTCCCATATCATTTCAAAAGTTCAAGAAAAACACCTTTATCATGTCCACGAAATGAATTTTTCGATGTCAAAAGAGATCTTGCTACATCAATTGAGGCATTTAAACGCATCCGATAATCACTTCTTGCTTTTCACTTTGCTTGTCAAAAGAAGATTGGATCGATTGCCTTTGATTTATCAAATCTTGCATCCTATTGAAATATTTATGATGGATACTATTTACCTTACCAACATGTTTTTTGAATCTTTCTAAAGCTTTGTTCCAACACCTAAAATCATCTCTTGTAAATGAATCTCCAGCATTTCCACGGCTTTCATGTTCATTCTTGAACAAATAATGACACAAAAAAAAATCCTGAAAAAAATCAGAAAGCGATGCAGTTCGTTGCTTTTTTGTGACGCTGTCCGTCACTTTTTTAAAAGCGGCGAACATGACTGCGTCGCTTTTCTGTCGATTTTGATAAAAAAAGTGATGCAGTCCGTCACTTTTGGCCGTCGTTTTTGGATAATTTTTTAGTAGTGTCAATGTCAGGCCTTTGAAAAAATCCTTGGGCCACAAGTCATGCTTTATATCTTACGACTTCACCTTTTTCATTTCGTTTTTGCACAAAAACCCATTTATATCCCATTGGTTTGATACCTTCAGGTGTTCAGATTATTGATTCGAAAACTTCACGTTTCTCAAGTGAAGTCAATTATGCTTCAATTGCGTCCTTTCATTTCATTTTTGCCCCTCATTTACATCTTGTAGGTGACAATTTCAAGAAAGTTAATTGCTCATTTTATGATTTTACTTTACATTATTTATATTTTCAAACTATAGTTTGAAAATATTTAAAAGACAAAAGTGGAAAGTGATGTTTATTTGGTGAAAAAAAAAGTGATGATTATTTTATGTCCTAAACTTTTTTTCTTAATGGGTGTCCATTGCCTCAATAATTTACTTATTTTGAAATGGAGGAAGTAGTAGATATTATTGAACTTATGCCCCAAGATAAACATATTCTAAAAAGATTTACAGTAAGACCTCACTAAATTCAAGAGTGTTTTAAGACTCAATGAAGCTTATTTTGATTAAATCATTGTACCTTATTAATTTATGTATCATATTTATTGAATTTACATAAAAAATAAATTTATTATACATAAAGTAAAATGAATACTTCAAAATTATTGCATCTTATTAAATTATATATCATATTCATTGAATTCATATAAAAATAAATTCATCATACATAAAGGACAATATATGTGTATGATTCGTTGTAATATATATATATTAAATGATTCATTAAATAAATTCAAGAATTCAATAATTCACTATAAAAATAAATTCATTATACATAGTGTTCATTGTTTCTTAATAATCAAATATTATTCAGTGTATCTTTACTAAAAACATTCAATGTATGATAGTGAGAGAATAAAATATATAAGTAACATAGAAATTCTTGAAACCATATCCGAAAATGACTTCTCATTTAAAAAATTTCACAAAATCAACAATGACAAATCAAATACGATATGTAAAATATTACGTGAGTACAAAAGAGATCATTTCATGACATGCACTCAAAAAAGTTTACCGTCATGGCAACACCAAATTTTTTGAACGCAATAAAAAAAAGTTTAGAGATGAACTTTAACTAGATTTTCATTAATTAAGAAAAAAAAAAAGACCCGACACATAGTCAGCACTTGAATTGGTAGGGTGCAATATCGGGTCGAATAAAACTTGAAAATGAGCCCAAAACAAAAATCAGCGCTTGTTTTCTTATTCTCCAAGGCTTGGCCAATTTACAAGATCAGCTCTTTGGTTTCGAATCATCAACGCAAACTCTGCTCCTTTTGTAATCAAGAGTGTGTTTTCAGTGTGTAATGGCGTCTAAGGATGTTCCTTCGAAGGGTGGGTTTAGTTTTGATTTGTGCAGAAGGAATGAGATGCTGGTGAATAAAGGACTTCGCTCTCCTTCTTTCCTTAAGACTGGTACTACCATCGTTGGCTTAATTTTTCAGGTACACTACCTCTTCCCTTTTTTTATTATTTAATTATTTTGGCTCACTTGAAACCGTCTAGCTAAACCCTTATACATTGAACCTAAAAAGGGGGGAATCCTATTATTGGTTTGTTTGAATTAAAACAAGCATTGAAAACAAAAGGTAGGTGATCTCTTGCAATATATCGTGGACAAAGTTATTTGGTATCTACAGTGGCGCAAACTGATCCAAACCTTAGTGTTGTGTTATAGGCACAGGGCGTTAGCATTTGCCTACTGTAGATGCAAAAATTTTATGCAGTTTTTTTTTTTTCATTTAAGGGAGAAAAAGACATTTGGTTTGGGTCATTTGCTTGCAGTACAACATGGAGAGTATTATTTCAGAATCTTTTCATTTAGTTGGGAAAGAGATCATTTCAGGCCTAAGTCATTTGAGTAGAGTGGTTAATGACTCTCTAATTAATTGTTTGCTTTCATTTGTTTGGACAAGATTTTTATGGTTTTGCTAACTACATTAGAGAGTTATTTCATTGCTTTTGAAGTTTCTTAAGATAGAAGCATTCATATGCATTCGATTGTATGTGCTGAAATAGATTTCATAGGTTATATCTATTCTGAATATTCTGCTACTGGTATTGAAATGTTCAGCTTTTGGAAGCATATGATAAAAGGATTTTTCTGTGTGGAAACTTCCCAAGCAAAACAACTTTGCCTTACCATTAAAAACTTGTCTTTCTTGATTAGAGATCCTTTGACAAATTTGGAGTAATAAGGGAGAGAAAAGAGGAAAAAGAGTATTTTATTTTAGGCATGGAGATTTTTGTGTGCCAACGTTCTGAAGGATTAAAAATGCTGGCTACTACTGGAAGGTATCATCTTTCATTTAATACCTACACCCTTGTTTTGAAGGACACAAAGAAGAGGAGATGAAGTAATAAAGTTGCTTAGTACACTGAACAAAAATTGGATTTGTGACTTAGGATTTCTTCTCGTCTTTCCTTCCCCTTCCTTACTTCATTTTTCTTTGAAGTATGGAGTTCATAATGCCTTACTGAGTATCATATAAATACGAGAAAACTCTGCCTATATTTGCCCTTGGAGTCCTTTAAAGGGAATGTTTGACAAACTCTCACCAAGTTATTTGTGGGATGAATAGAACCATGTTTTTGAAACTAGGATTTTTTTTTTTGAAACTGAATAGAACCATGAATTTGACCATTCATTATTATTGATCTTCCCAATCTTCATTAGCAGATGTAAGTATATTCTTGCCAAGGCAGTTAACCTATATCAGTTGTTAAAAAGTACAATTCAGGGTCTGTTCAGTATGGAGGAAGATGCTTTCCAATTTTCTCATGTTCGGTTGGTCAAGATTCTTGGAAAGCAGTTTTTCTAGGAAAACAAGAACCTTAAAATGAGGAAAATAACTTCCCTAGGGGAAGTAGGGAAAACAAGTTCCACATTGATTTTGCCCTCCCCACCCTCCAACGCACCTCATCTTCACCCCCACCCTCGTAGATCTTTCAACCTAATTAATTGCAAAGAGAATCACAATATATGAAAGGTGATGTTTGGTGGTAGAGAGGATTTTTTCTTTGGAAGGTAGATCCTCAGCTTCTCTAATTGCCAACACCTATGTAAAATGTGAAATGGAAGGTAAAATAGAGAAAAAAGTTTGTTCTTTTGGGGAAAAACAAAAAAGTAAGGAGAGGTTTTCTTTTTCCATCAAAGGTTGGAGGTGGAGGCTGCTGAGGATTTTAAAAAAAATTGGGCCATACAAATAGTAAGAGCTAAATATGGTCCGGATAACAAGGAAGTAAATTCACCATATGGAGATCCATAAGAAGAACTTGGCCTCTGATGAAGGCTCATACTACTATCAGGGTATTTAATGGCCGCAATACATCTTTTTGGAGGGACAAATGCCTTGCCAATTCTTGTCTAAAGGATCTCTTTCCAAACATTTATTCCCTGGATCTATAGTAAGAGAAAACAGTAGATGGAGCATTTGTAGAGTTGTGTACATTCAGAAGAAATCAAAATGATTGGGAAGTGAATACATTAGTTGAGTTGTATAGAACACAGGAAGAATCAAAGCTACACAGGAGAGATATGATAGACTTTAGTGGCAAGTACATGGTAGCGGACATTTCGGGGTTTTCTCTAGCTTCTTAGCAGAGACATGCAGCAAGTGGACAACTGGCCATGGAAGAACATCTGGAAAGTTAAAACACCCTACAAAGTAGCATGTTTTAGTTGGTTGTTAGCCATGGAAGTGGTGCTGACTTATGTAAACCTTAGAAAGAGAAAAGTCAACCTTTGCTCTAAGTGCTACACGTGTGTTGAAGAAACTGAGACAGTCAGCTATCTTATTTCTAAACTGTAGGATTGCAGACATGCTGTGAAAGATCTTCATTAGTCTTAGAGGTATTGTTTGGACAATGCCAATGAAGATTACTGAGGTCTTGCTCAGCTGGGAAGAAGCAGGTGTAGGATCGACATACAAAGATAGATGGTGGTGGATTGTCCCAACTGGCGTTTGGTGGACAATCTAGAAAGAGAGAAATTTCAGATGTTTAGAAGACGCCAGCAGTTCAGTTCAGAGGATTAAATTGAATTGCTTTAGACCTTTCTGTTTTTGATCTAACTAGAAACGCATAGAAGTTATTGTTTCAACTATAGACACCATAGTTTTTGTTAAGGTTTCCGGAGCAGTTTTTTTCTTTTTCAGTTGTAACTATGGTTTCAGCACAACCTAAGTGCTATTTTGATAAATATATACAAAATGTTGCCTTCTCAAAAAAAAAAAAAAACAACTCAGATATGGGGTTTGTGATTAATAACTGGCCATGGCACGGATGTCATGAAAAACAGAGCTATCAAGAGTCAAGCATGTTTGCAGCTAATGTTTGTAACTTTGTTCTACTGGTCATCAAAAAACTTTGTTCTACTACTATTTTTTTTCCAATTGGAATATTTTATGAGTAACTCGACAAAATATAGGATGAAACTCGTTTCATCTATATGATAGATATACTTGCAAAGACCCCCTATATCTCCCTGCCAAGCATTGAGTTTAGTATGAATTTGCGGCAGAAGTAGCTCCGCTCCATGCTAAACTTCAAGAAAAGAAAGGATTGGACTGTCCACCAATTCTAGAGCTTACCTCTCATCAAGGGAATAGTAAAGAAGGGCGTGGTTTGACTTCTCAGCCACAGGAACAAGAATCCTCCAAAACTAGTAGCATCACTTTGCAATTACAACCCCTGCAAAGCCACCACCCTCAGTCTTTAGTGATAGAAGCATTAGCTTTTAGCTTGAGGCTATCTTCCATAAAGAAATTATGAACCATTTACATAGCTAACTGCATTGCTGAGTGCTAATTGTCAAAAAAAAATTCCATTCTTATATGGTTTTCTTTCTTTTTCTCCCCTTCACAGTATCTTAGATACACCTGCATCTTCATTTCTTTTTAGTTTAAGGGTGATGTAGCTTTCTTGAATGACTGTGTGATTGATTATCCATGAGATGTTGCACAAGGGATCAGCAGACTCAGGAAGCTATGTGTAATATACATCTTTAAATCTTTTGTGAGGAAAATGTGGCCTTTAAGAGTCCATGATTGGTGCATGTTTTACCAGCTGATTTTGCAAGTGTGTCTTATGTAACAGCTTAAGAATATCTTTTGTATTCCAGGATGGCGTCATTCTTGGAGCAGACACACGAGCCACTGAAGGACCGATTGTTGCTGATAAGAACTGTGAGAAGATTCATTACATGGCCCCCAACATATATTGCTGTGGAGCAGGAACAGCTGCTGATACTGAGGCAGTAACTGGTAATTTGAGTTTGATATTCATGTAATTCTGTTATCGATAGTAACATCTCTTTCATGTTTCAAATCCTACTCTGTGTCTCTCTCACACCTTAAGTAGCAACTGCTATTTTGTAGACATGGTCAGTTCCCAACTGAAGCTTCACAGGTATCACACTGGTCGTGAATCCAGGGTTGTGACAGCTCTCACTCTTTTGAAGTCTCATCTATTCAGGTGAAACATATATTTTAATGTTGAAATTGTGCAATTAAATTGCTAACACAGAGGCTTAACTATGCTCTCTTAACCAGCTATCAGGGGCACGTCTCGGCTGCTTTGGTCCTTGGTGGGGTTGATGTCTCAGGGCCACATCTGCATACTGTGAGTGGTCTTGTGTTTGATTCACCTTAGTATATTCTTATTTTTTCCATTGTTAAAATCCTGAAATGTTGCTGGTTAATGGCCTCTTCTCAGATTTATCCACATGGATCAACTGATACTCTGCCATATGCTACAATGGGCTCTGGTTCCCTTGCAGCTATGGCTATCTTTGAGTCAAAATACCGGGAAGGGTTAAGTGTAAGTTCATTTTCTGCAGCTATGTTCAGTCCACTGAATCTAGCCTCTATTTTACATTGTAAATTATTAAAATGTTGAGATGGAATCTTGGTTCAGAAAGATGAAGGGATAAAGCTAGTAGCGGAGGCCATATTGTCTGGGGTGTTCAATGATCTTGGTAGTGGAAGCAATGTTGATATCTGTGTGATAACAAAGGTCTAATCTCCTTTTAGCAATCAATGACAAATTTTTCAACTTATCATTCATGACTCTACGTATGTTCTATTTTGCTAGTATTTCAACTCGTATGCTGATTTGTTAGGGTCACACGGAGTACTTAAGGAATCATATGTCGCCTAATCCTCGTACCTATCCACAGAAGGGTTACTCATTCCCTAAAAAGACTGGTTAGTATTCTCATACTTGTCAGGGCCCAAGGAAGACCTTGTTAAAATATTTAAGTTAGTGTCTGAAAAATGCTTAGCATTTAGCCTGGACTTCACTAATGTGGTTAGTTGAATTGTGGTTACAGAAGTTCTTCTTACAAAGATTATACCATTGAGAGAGATGGTAGAGGTGATTGAAGGTGGAGATGCTATGGAAGAATGAGTTCCAGGAGTGTTGCATTCTCAAACAATTTCCAGAGTATCAAGTGTTTGTAATTTTCTAAGTGACCTGCTCCATCTACGTTATTAGATATAGCTTTCAAACAAATTGTTGCTGGAGAATGAAATATCCGTTTGGGCTGAATGAAGGATTTTGTAGTTTGTTTGTGTTGCCCTGCTGCTTTCAATAGTTTTCCTAGCAGTGGCAGTCTAAGTTTTTTTGGGTTGTTCGGCAGAGATGTTTCCCAGGTGCTTGCGAAGTAAAGAATATATCTGTCGTAAATTATGCCGAGAGGAAGCCATGAAAAAATTTATGGTGGGTGAGGCATATCATGTCATAGTTGTGTGAGGGATTTTTTTAATTGATAAAAATACATGTTGTGGATCCCACACCATTATAACTTTTCCTTTTCTCTTCTCACTTCTCCAACTCCACCTTTCATTTACAGAGTTCGGAGCCAAAATTCACTTCTTTCCTTCAAAATGTATAAACGATCACTCAGTTTTTAATTTAACCAAAAGGGAAACTTTGCTCCCTGTGTGGCGAGATATGTTTCTATAGTCATCTCGCTTTCACAATCAGTGAGATATGTTTTGCGATTCTTTATTTTTATTTTTTGTAATTCTTATTGGCCAAGCAGCGAGTTTGTCAAAAAAAAAAAAAAAATCAAAAAAGTAGCTTCTTGCTAAGCGAGTTACACTTTTTAATAATTTCTTTTTTGGTGAAATGATTTGGGAGATCCTTATACTTGACTCGGATTGTCAACTAGACCCTTCTACTCATGACTTTGCCAATTGAACACTTAAATTCAACGAAACACAATATTTTAAATCCCTTTGACCGTTGATCAATCCTATGTGGCAACTTAATAATCAAGATAGAACAAACGTGTGATCTCACGCGTTAAAGGAGCGTAAACAAAAAAATTTGAGACTAAAATTAATTAAAGGAAAGAAAAAATGAATAAAAAGACAAATCTTCTTTTCCCCATTTTCTTTTCTTTTCTACCCAACATCACTGTGGTGGGGGGGGGGGGGGGGGGGGGGGGGGGGGGGGGGG
>JAJOOR010016568.1:0-23826 GCA_036250505.1 Solanum acaule
TAGTTAATTGACCTTTAATATTATTGATCTATTATATAATATATGATTAATTGATGTAAGTTGACATTCATAAGTGATTTATATATCATTTTAAAAAATATATATTTGTTTATAATTATTCAAAATTGATGACATTATGGTAAGTTTTAAAAAAACTATTCTTCATTGCATAAAAAAATAAAAAAATAAATTATGATAAAAGATTCTTAACTATGAAAATTTATTCTTAATAAACCAATATATCTTCTTTTTTAAAAAAATATGATCATTATTTTAGTTAAATGGGTTTAATGAATTTAATTAGTTTATTATTAATTTTTTTTTAATGACATGTCATGCCAACTAGGAGAGAGTGAGGCTTTTGGAGTGTCAAGTATATTTGGAGGAAAATAGCGATAGTTGAGTGATATTTTGATCCTAAATGAAACATAAATGATATTTCAAGGCAATTCCCTAAACTTGGGTGACCATTTAGGGAATTGACTCAATAAAATACACATAATGATCGAAGGAACATTATTAAGATGACAGGAGTACGTATAGTCAGAATGTTTCTGTAGCAAAAAAAAAAAAGAGAAGGAAATGGACAACAAGTTGGCTGTGTTGAGCATGTGAGTGAGTTATTAAATAGAGAATCTGTGCTGCAATTTAGCAAACTGATCGTCAATTTCACCAAATATATACTATATAGTATATAAATTATAAATGAATGAATAAGATAGATGCTTCTATTTCTGGATCAATTATATTGTCTTATTACATGCATATGTGTTTTTTGTCAGGGACTCACATGTCATTGTTCTCCACTAATTATTCACATCCTTGTAATTGTTGTTCTTTGGCTACCACCACCATATATGCACTACCCCTCGTACTAATATCGAAGTAAAATATTTCACGTGCAAAATTAAAATTAAAAAGTTATTAGAAAAAAATAGGATGAAGACATTTTATTTAAACATATTTAAAAAAAGAAAATATAATAAACAAATTGAAATAGTGATCAGAGCATTAAGGAATTGTTTGGTAGTTAGTTGAATAAGAAACAAGTTATTTATATATTAATTTTATATAATTTATACAATGTTTGGTTGGTAGATAGAAAATAAGTTTTTTTATGTATAAAATTAATACGACGTAGGTTGACAACTTAGAACCCACATAACTAGCTAATACATGTATAAGGGCCCGTTTCGATTAAGTCAAAAAAATAAAAAATAGGGGGAAACCTATTTTTAGTTTTTAACTTATTTTAAGTCATTTTTAACTTTGTCAAACACTTTCTAACTTATTTTAAGTCATTTTTTGACTTATTTTAAGTTATTTTATATATATTGCCAAACACTTTGAAAAGTAAAAAATCGACTTAAAAATAGGTTTGACCAACTTTTAAGCCAATCCAAACACTCTTTAAATTATGAGAAAATTTATGTATTATTTTATGTAGGACAAAAGATGAAATAACTAAATATATGTATAATCAATGTACATACATAAAAAATGTACGAATTCGCTTCTAATTATTAATATTTGTATGATTCTAACCAACTACGATCCCTCAATTCCTTCATGTTCTATTATTTAAGTCTATGGCACAGCTTGATTTTTGTTTTTGGTCTAGTACTCCACGTGATTTGCCTTCATTATTTTAGTGGGTTTTTTTTTATCATGGATTAAAGAATAATGATTTTTAATATACTCTGATTATATAGCATTGATAAATTCAAATCATTTCAGTTAAAAAGAAAGAAACAGATACTTTAGAATGTTTTGAATCTTTAAGTGGAAATTAAATCTAGAGTTTGCTTCTTCATAAAATAATTAGAAGTAATTAAGTACTCTACTTTGCAACAAAAAAATATATCATCATGATAGACCTTTTTCCAAGTGAAAGATTCTTCTCTAAGGATCCAATGAAACTTTTCATCTTACTTTTGATTGTATACACTGACTACAAAAAAAAAAAAAAAACTATTTTCTTATTGAAATTTCTTGAATCGGCAGGTAAAAATATAATAATATTTTCGTATGATATAATTTATAAAAATATTCTACTATTTCAATAAAAAGTTATTTTTGATTAACAGTTTTTCAGTGTGCTGATTTGATGGAAAAAATTATGATATATAGCATAAATTTTTCATTAGTTCGCGGCATAAAAACGTTTGTGTCTAGTGAATTGACATTCTACTAATGATACCTTTTCCCACCAATTAATGTTCTTTTATATTGTGGGAGCAAAAATCAATTTCCTTTTGTGTGTTGGTGCCTTTCATCATTAGAAAAGACCATTTTAATGACTTAAAGGACACTGGGTACCCTTTAGAAAGACATATCCAATGAAAGATCTCAAAAGTACTAATAATTCCTCAAATAATATCATAGAATTTTCAAGTATTGAATGAAAAGCAAGATCCATTTAAGAAAGATGGATAGAAAAAGATCACTTGTTGGAATGGATAGCATATGGTGATCATTTGGATCAGGGGCGGACCCACATTGGTTCCAGGGGTTCACCCGAACCCCCTCGGCAAAAAATTACACTGGATAAGGTAATTTTCTGTATTTATGTGGATATATATATATATTTTGAACCCCCTCAATGACAATGAGAAAGAGATAGCCCAGCGGCAGGTTCCCTGAAAATTAAGCCTCATGTCAAGGGTTTGAATCCCTGCATTTGCGTTTTATTTTTTTCTTTTTCAGTTTCAGTTTTATTTTATTTTTTTAAGGTTTCAGTTCCGTTTTCACGTTTTTTTGTTTTATATATAAAACATGCCAAAAGTGTGGTTTTAAACCCAAAAAAATTCAAGGGTCCGCCACTAAAACTAAATACTACTACTTTTTTGAAATTTTGTTTTGTTGGCTTATATATACACCTTTATACTTTTATTTTTCGAACCCCCTGAACGAAAATCCTGGGTCCGCCACTGATTTGGATCATCCACCATTGATGTTGGATATGGTGATAAAGGGACATGGTAGAATCATGCAGCTATTAGTAATATAGAAAATAGTTATATGTGAACCAGCTATCAAAATATCAAGATGAACATCAATGTCTATCTAAATTTATTATTTATTTATTTGATATTCATATAGAAGCTCGACTAAATTTAAATATAGCGTCAATCCAAACTCCATACTCAAAAAAGACTTAAACCTAAAACTTTTAGTTAATGATGAAAAAGTACTTGCGATTCTACCTCTATATTCATTATTATTCCATCTAGCAAGTGGCAAAGCCATCATGTTTGCAACTGATTGCTTTAAAACCCCAAACCCAAAAGTTTGACTTAATATCTTATTTTCTGGTTTTTGCATATAAGTTTGCCTATTCTAAAATAGATGATGCTTTTCACCTATATTAGAAAATATTCAAAATTAAACATGCTCTTATATATAGACATAATAATGTCATAGTATGGTTAAGATCACATGTTATCAGGATAATTTTGAAACATTTTCTTTAAAAAAATATTCTTTCTTAAACTGCCACTAGCTAATATTCTAGAATACTGTCATGTTAAAATATTTATCGATGTCACCAGTACAAGTCCATATAAAATAATGATTTTTCACATAAAGCATTAGAATTAAAATAGCATATAAACAGAAAAGGGAAAATATAGCAACATTTACTAGTAGCTAGTAAAGGTGATGTCAACACCAACTAATGGAGATACTAAAGTTACCAAAAAAATAAAAAAGAATAGTCTGAAGTCTGAAATAAAAGTAGCTACTACAATAAATTAGAGCTAGCTGCTGCTATCAAAATTCAGTCTATCCCATTCCTTTATCATTCTTCAGTTGGTAATTCACAGTGTCCATACTCTGCAAAACAATAAATAACAAAAATATTACCTCAAATGTAAATAAATAAACAAACAAAAAGTGCAACATATAGAAGAAAAATTGAGTGGGTGAAATGTGCAAAACAAGACCAGTAACTTTCAAGTACTAATAAAAAAGAAAATATGATCTACAAAAAGCAAACAGATAGATGTATAAATTTATTCAACGAAATGCTTTATTCTCAGCTTTAACGTACCAAAGCTAAAACTTTTACTATCAACCATACATACATCAGTAAATAAATAGTAATACTATAGTTTCATTTTGACCAGCCACGAATATCCATTGAATCAACAAGATATTGGAAAAAACAAACTGAAAAAGAATTATTCGCATGAGATACTTATAAGTTATAACCTTCGAACAATAATAAATATCAAATAACTCTGTCTATAAAATATAAAACAGATAAGAAGAATCACTCACTCAATCATTTCAATAATCACTAAACCATAAACTTGAACGTCATAAACCATGATATAAAGCTAATCATGACTCGACTAATTCTATGAAATACTTGTTTCTAACCTCCCACCCGCAACAGGTACGATTATTAACCCAAACGTCTCCATCCATCACGTGCTGGCCTGGATTGCACCATTAACTAATACCAACAAATTTTACCTATCTGTGGGGCCCTTACAAAGTACACGTTAGCAAATTCACCCCTTAAAGTGCGCCACACATTAAATTTAGTAATTTACCATCAACCATTAGTACCTCATAAGTCAAACGTGTCACAGTAATCAAGGTTGAAAAAATGCAAAATCCAACACGCAAATTAATTAATTAAATAAAACAAATAGTAGTATAATAATATTATGGAGAAATGATATGGTGTACTTACTAGGTTGTTGATGAACAATGAAGGCGGCCCCACCAAAATAACACGAACCCATCGCACGACCTTTTTTCTGATAATAACTATTGAAAGCGAATGACGCATGAGCCTCTAACGTGTTAGGATTGTAACACGTGGACCCTGGTTGAATCGAACGGCAATCAGCTCCGCCCTCACCACAAGCATAATCTAGAGCTGCTTGTAGGTGATCCTTCTCCGCTTCTCCACTCGCTACGCACCATGTTTGCCCTGACACATTCACCTTCCCGCCTTTCTGCGTTCTCTGGTCGCCGGCCGCCGGTGACCGCCGGTCGACGTAATGCTTTAAACCTTCCATTGTTAATGGTATGTTGTAAACTTTTCGCTCATTCGGGTAGAACAACCCGAAGTTTCTCTCGGAAGTTGGACCCGGTTTTTTGTTCTCGTTGAAAAGAGCGAAGAGGAAGACGGTGAGGTCTTCTTTAGGTCTTAAGGGGGTTCCACCACCGATGAGTATCCGCCGGACGAGGTTTCCGTTGTACGACGCGGCGTTGTCGACAGTAGCGCCGATTTCGGTGTCGTCTCCTTTAGATGGCCAGCCAGTTTCCGTTACAACCATTTTGATATCGTTGTACTTCAAAGCCGACAATGCAGCAAAAACAGCATCGATTTGGGCATCAAACAGGCTGAAGTAACGAAGTCCGTTACCGGCGTCAACAACGCCGGGGTTTTCACGGAACAGAGCATAATCAAGAGAAATAACATCGGAATTCGACTCATAAGCAAAAAAGGGATAACAGTTCACCATTAGATAAGATCCCGTTTGCCGGAGGAAATCCAGCATGGGTTTAATCACAGGTTCGACCAATTCGGATCGGAACGACCCAGCTGAAGAAGGGTAAGAGTTCTGCAAAGCACTAAGAGCAACAGGAGAAGAGATTTTGATTTTGTCATGGAAATTATACTTAACAAGAGCTTGATGTACATTCTTCATGGCGGATACAAGAAAACGGGTCGTGTTATGTGGGTCAACAAAAACTTCATTTCCAACAGCAATGGATTCGATTTGAGTTGATGGGTAATAAGCAGCAACATTTTTCTCCACCCATGAGTAAGCAAAAGATGGCCGTTTAGCGGCATTGTAGAGAAGCTCATTAGGCAGATTTACAGTAACCTTAATGTCGGATCCAGAAAGAGCTTTGAGCACAGCTGGATCAGTATCGTAGACTTTCACACGCTCAACGCCTTGAGATTTCAACAACGCTATAACTTTCACTGCTGATGGTAAGTTGTTAGCTACACGGCCATAGTTTATCCCAATTGAACCAGCATCTGCAAATGCACCACAAAAAAAGATGATTTAAGAGAGTAAATTATGATAATGTGAAGTTAGTGAGAAAAAAATTAAAGAAAAAGAGTTGTTACCTGCAATGGAGGAGAAAAGGGAAAGGGAAAAGGCGAAGAGGAGAAGACAAATGGTGAGTTTTTCCATGCTCTATTGCTTGATGAAGAAACAGAGCATGAAAGTGAGTGGTGCTTTAAAAGGGTTGTGAGGGTAATAGAGAACTAGAAATTAGTGGGATAGAAATGATAAAAATGGTGCTTTTTTGTTTGAGGGGAAGTTCTAAATAGTTATGAGCGTAAGTAATGGTTTTGATTTTTTCAGCTTTGTTAAAATTTAATGTTTTTAATTTATGTCAAATACTATAAGAGAAAATAATCATATTTTCGTATAGTGGAGAGTGAGAATTGAGGGGATCGAGGAGATAAGTGGTGGGTCCTACGATTGATGAAGAAGCCAATGAAGTGGAAGAAGCAGAGCACATGGCCCCCACTATATTCCAAGACCCCACTTAATCGACCGTTTCTAAAAATAGGAGACGCCTCTTTATTAATGTTGAGTATAGAGATTTACTGTAGTTGATTGAATCATGAAATTGAACTTAAAAAGAGATTTGTGCCGTTGATGAGCTTATACTTTTGTATCCTTCTTCTTGTTTCCAGGTCTTTTAATTAGTTTCAAAGTCATTGTCTCGAGAGTTGTTTATGAAAGAGTTTCGATTATGTCTAAAAAATGATATATTTAGTAAAATTTTTGAAGTAGGATTTGAATAAATTAGAGTAGATCTTATTTTTACCTTATAAACTTAATTAGGAATCTATAATTATAATTTGCTTAATGACAATTTATAGCTATACGTTTAAGAGAAGAGAGAAATGAGCAAGACTAAAAGAGATAGGAGAGATGCAAACGAGAGTAAAAGAAAGAAGAAAGAAGCCAACGAGATCCAAAAAATGGAGTAAGGCATGAAAGAGATTACATCGGATTATATCACGAATACAATTTGTCACCAACTTTAAATGTAACACTTGATTTTGTCTTCTTTAAAGAACTACTTGCCGACTTGTTCAACATTTGTTTTACGTGTGATGCCTCCAAAAAGAACACTTGCCGACTTGTTCCTCAAAATGCTAATTATAGAGCATGTCAAAATAAAAAAAAGAGTGATCACTAAAGATTAAATAGAACCAATGTTTAAATATATATTTATATCTTTGAAATATTATTTTCTATACACATATAATTTTTATTTTACTGAAATGAACTGTTATAATATTTTATTGATATGATATAAATATTAACTTTTCATCTAGATTCAAACATGTTAGTCTTCCCATCATAATATTCAAATTCAAAACATTTTAATCTTAATAAAAACAAGTAAGACCGAACAATAGTAGCTTTATAATTTTGAATCACGAAGGTGCATTCACTGAGAGAGTCTTAGACCTCATTTGTTTGCACTTAATGGAGGTCTGAATCTTAATCATTCAGATTCAGCCCATTAACTGCGTTTGATCTTTAGGTCTGAATCTTAATCATTCAAATTCAGTCCATTAAGTTTATTTGTTTCTTTTTATAAAAAACCTCTTAATGAGTCTTAATGACTCTAAGTGAATCAGATCTATAACAAAGTTTTAATACCGTTCAGACTCTACTAAAATAATAAGCGTTCTTTCATTAATAAATTTTCTTCTTCCTTGTTTCTCTTCTAAGCAAGTTTCAAGTTTCTTCCTTTTCTTTTCCAACCAAATACCATTTTTTTCTTTTGAATAAGTAAGTTTTCATAATCTTTTACAAGTATTTATTTAATATTTTTAATATATACAATATTCTTGGGTGAATTGATATTGATGAAGAACTCTTCTTCTCACAATTTGTTTGTTGTCAAAACTTCTTTGGAAGAAGTTATCATTGTTTCTTGAGAAAAAAATAAAACATTTTTTCTGGGGTGAGTTGTAATCTTATTCTTGAGATAATTTTTTGGAGGAAATTATATTGGTTTGGTTTATAACTTTTTATTGATATAGTGTTTAATTCTATTTTTGTTTTAAAAAAATTATGTACATTCATATATTGAAATCAAACAATCTTAATGATTCAGTGTTCAGACCTAGAAACTACATTTTAATATTAAGATGTGCATTCAGATTCTAACATCTTAATCTTAATGCACATCTTAATATTCAGATGTACATTCAGATTCAGACGTCTTAATCTTAATGAAAACAAGTGAGGCCTTAGCATTTGGACTTAACTAAGAAATTGGACATATAATGGCCCAAGAGTTAGGTTAAAATTGAACAATATATGGATTATGACATAAATTTATAGTATTTCGATTGATATATGTTAGATCTATTTGGATAACCATTATTCATTCAACTTAAACTTACTATTCCCTTGTCATAAATATTATGTTAAAATATTTGATCAAAAGAATGTCTGTTATAAAGATGGTTATTGTTATTACATATTTTTTTTAAAATTATTATAGAGAAAGAGAATTTCATAAAAACTGATTTTGGAAAAAAAAAATTATTATATTAAAGTGTTATTATATAAATACTATAGAAATTTGATTGTATAAATTTACATAAATAATATATTATATAACTATATTTACTAATTATAACATATCTTTTATTCTTATACAGATTTGCCTTACTTTCTTACCACAAATAACATGGCCACTATCACTGTTTTTTTTATACAATTTTAATACAAAATTTTCAGAGCTTCACCTCTTTTTTTTGGTAAATGATCACCATCACCAGACCACCGGTTTGTTTATATTTAATACAATTTTCAGAACTTCACCTAATATAAAACTAAAACATTTTTAATACAAATATATTATAAGTATTATATGTGAATTTCAAACATTCCGGTACTATTTAAATTAGTTGACATTGTTAGAAATGTATTATATTTGTTCTAGATTAATAACTATCAAATTTATAGTAATGTATAATATCGAATTCGAATTGTATTATAACTATCGTTTATATAATACAATTTAATATAGATTTTCAAAGCTTCACCTCTTCTTTTTCGTAGTCACCGCTACCATACCACCGATTGTTTATATTTAATACAGTTTTGATATAACTTTAATACAACACCTAATAAACAATTTTAATACAATACATATTTATATCAAATGATTATTAAAGCTAATTTTATGTCATATATGGTAATAAAAATAAAGTAACACTTAAAAGTGTAACTAATCCAATAAAATATAGGGAAAAGGGTAAAAAAAATGCTCTTAAATTATGCGAAAGGAACAAAAATGACAACATTTCTTATTCTATTATAATTATTTTTTATGATGGATATACTATGATTTTTTATATATGACATATATTATCTGTCGTAAGGGTACATGAAGTTATTCTGTTTTAATTGATAAAATGAGATTAAGAAGAAAAAAAATTGCTATATTTTTATTTGTTAAAGTGTTTTAAAAGAAAGATAACAAGAACAATGTTCTTTAATAATATGTTAATTAGGAAGAAGATATGTTTAAAAAGAGAAAAATAAAATATTTATTCGAAAAATGACATCTTTTACCCATTTAGTAACTATAAGGGCATTTTTGGACCAAAGTATTAATTGCAAGAGCATTTTTGAACCAAAGTATTGACGATAAGGATATTTTTAAACCAAATTATAAACGAAAAATATTTTTATTTCTTTTACATAATTTAAAGACATTTTTTAAAAATCTTTTTTCCCTAAAATATATTATTTATGTAAACAAAATACAACTTGGGCTTTGGGGACATGAACAATTTCAAAATCTCAACCCCAACATAAAAAGTAGGGGTAGTACCAAGATAAATTTTAATTATTGGTACGACTTGAAACGTGGAAGTAAAATTGACTATACGCAAGGTAGAAAAAGAACTCTTCAAGGTTTACAAACTCTTCGGCCGTTTCATAGCTGATTAGAAACTTAGAGTTGGTGATCCTTAGTATGTAGGAATTAATTATGAGTAAATTTATGTATTATTTTTATAAAAATATTAATTATATATGTATTTGTTATGCCAGTTTCTAAATTATTAACCAAATATCATATTAATTTTATACATGAATAATTTATTTTCTATCTACCAACGAAATATCGTATAAATTATACGAATCATACATAAATAACTTACAATTTTTTATCTATTTACCATCAATTAATTACTTTGAAAAATGTAGAACTTCTTATAACTCTTAAGTTTTTTAATTCATCCACTTCACAATTAATATGAGTAAAATGATAAACTCATTATCTCAATCATTGTTTTCGTAATAGATGTGATTATTCAAAAATGGACAAGTAATTAGGAACAGATAAAGTATTATTTAATTTGATTTTGTTGGATTTAATAATTTGGAGTAGGAATCCTAAGTTGATTCAGATTTGTTATTTATGGTATTTACTTATTTATGTTTAATTAGAATTTGTTAGTTAGAGTAGTTCCTAGTTTAATTAGATTTTTACCTTTATAAATAGGAATGTTACTAGTTATTTTCAATATATACATAAAATATAGAATATACAGATATATACAGAATAGATATAACTTGAAGTAAGATTCAAGAACCTTTAAATTTATAAATAAAAAATATTTTCTTCAGATTTCACCTGATATTTATACTCTCCAATTTTAAATATACAAATCCATACAAAATTAAACAAATAAACATATATATCCTATATTTCCACTTGGCAATTCCCATCATACGTAACGCATCCAAACAAGTTGTAATTAGTTGATTAAAGAAATTAGAGAAAAAGGAAGAAGAAAAGACAATATTGAAAAGTTGCGTGGTTTTTACGCGAAGGGTAGAAGAGGAAATAGAGTAGAAAAGAGTACAAGTATAAATAAGTCAAAAACCTTAAAATTGATAATCCTATAATCCTCTTTTTTCTTCTTTTGGTTTTAGGTGTAAGAAAAAAATGTCTCAAACAGCGGAGGAAGACAAGAAGCCCGGCGGCGATCAAATTCACATCAATCTCAAAGTCAAAAGTCAGGTCTGCCCTTTTTCCCTTTCTCGCATATTGTCTCCCCTGCTTAGGCTTGATTTCGACATTCAAATAAGTTTATGTTTAACAGTAAATTTTTACTGTCAAATTAAAACTCTCAAAAAAAATAAAATAAAATGGGACAGACGGAGTATGTGTTAGATTCAGTCTTCGTTTCGAAGGCAGGCATGTCTGAATGTCCTGTTGTTTGTATTCATACTTGATTATATGTTGCAGTTGTTTATATTTGTATGTATGCATTAAAATCCGGATTGAGCTTCGTTTATGCTGTACAGGGGTGTTTTAGATCTTCTGTAACTGATTTGTGAGTCTATTAGCAGGTGTTTTTGGCTCTGTTTCATTGAGAAAATTGAAAAAAAAAAAAAAAACAGGTTTTATTTTCAAAGTGAAAAATAATGTATAGTTGTGTTTGGCCATGAAGTAAATTAGAGTTGTTTTTTAATTTTTGTGAGTAATTTGGAGCGGAAAAAATTGAACTTTTTGTTGTTTTTGGAATTTCTGAAAACTCTTGAAAAAAGTATAAACGGGATTTATTTTTTTCCGGAATTTTATGGCCAAATGTGTAATTTCATGGTTAAATTTGTTTGAAATCATGCAGAGACTCATTTGATAAGCACTAAATTGACTTGAATAAAGTAGGAAATTTTGTGCGAAACTGAACGATTTAACTGCTAATCTCATATTAGTTTTGGTGTTCTTGCTAGGTGCATTTAACATGTTTTTGATTTTTGATAATGTGTTTCAATTGTTGTTTCATTTTGTTTGCTTGTTTATTCATTCTTTTAAATTTGGATTGGGCTTCTTTTATGCTGCAGGGGTAGTTTTAAATTTTCTATAACTGACGTGCAAAGTCTAAATTTGTTTGAAAACATTAACCAACTCATTCGAAACTGAATGCTTGAACAGTTATCTCATATTTTAGTCACAGTATTTTGTTATTACTGCTAGTGAATCTTGTGATTAGTCTTGATGCAAATACAGAAGCTTATGAAATGTTTCAAGTGTGCCATTTGTGAGGAGTTGGGTTTATGTATCATTGTTTTTGCAAAGAATGTACTTATATTAGTAATAATAATGTAACTTTTTGTGTTTTGAGGTGAAAAAACATTCCTCCGCATCATTAATCAAAGATAATCTATGTTTTTCAGATTGATTTTTAGAAAGAGTAGTCATCATTTCCCTTTAAAACTCTTGTGTGCATTATGTGGTTGCAAAAGTCTCTAATTCCTGAGCCATTTACCAAGCCAGGTTTATTATCAACCGTGTCTGATCGAGTGAGTAAAAAGTTGCTGTTTGCTCCATAGGGTACTGAACATAATTTTCAATACATGTAAGATATTGTTTGAATACATGTAAGATATTGGCTTCTAGAATAGTCTTTTTCCCTTGTGGGGATTCCAATCATTCTTGTGGGGAAGGGTTATTGTAGGGGGTGAGATTATAGATGGTCAAGCGACACTTTTCTTCTGTGTTTGTTGTGTTAGATTGAGATAGTTCTATGTTTTTTGATATTTGTATACATCTATTTTGATAGGGTATTAAACCAAGGTACTAGGTATAGTGTAACCGATGGTGTTTGCTGAGGATCATGCCTTAGTCATCAATGGTAGGCTTTGACGCTACACATAAATTGCTTGCATCAATTAGTGGTAGACAACTTCCCTTAGTCGTATCTATGTTGTTATCATATTACAATTATGTGTGATCTTTGTTTGCTTTGCAATCTGATTGCGGAATGTGATGTTGTGTGTGATTGATTCCATCTTCCTTTCTCATCATACTGTTGACGGCTGCCGGTTAAAGAGAAGTGCCCTCTTGCCTGCCATAACGAATTGGACAATGTTGAGAGATTTACATATTTAGCTTTCTATTGGTTGCAGGATGGGAATGAAGTCTTCTTTAGGATCAAAAGAAGCACCCAGCTAAAGAAACTCATGAATGCATATTGTGACCGGCAGTCTGTGGATTTTAATTCAATTGCATTCTTGTTTGATGGTCGTCGTCTTCGAGGAGAGCAGACTCCAGATGAGGTATCTCTCTCTCCCTTTCACACTCTCTCAGACCATCTGTTGTGCTCACACAAAAAATAAGGAACAAATAGTACACGAAAAATATAATATGTTTGTTTTCTTAAATCTTGTTTTCAAACAATTTTTCTTCCTTGCTTCAGCTGGAGATGGAGGATGGCGATGAAATTGATGCAATGTTGCATCAAACTGGAGGCTCAACTGTTTGAGGCATCTCATCTCTTTTGTTTATGGACATAGACTGTGTTTGTAGGTGGTAGACTTTAATGAATGTAGCTTGTGCTACTTTAGGTACTGTAGTAGCATATATAAGCTTTGTGGTTTTGCCTATGTATGAACTTAGCTACGTATTGCTTACTGTTGCAAGAAGATCTCCAGTGGCTTCTTGTCGTGAAACTGAAGTGTTGCTTGTTGTACCTATAACCTATCTGAGATTACTGTTCATCTCATGCTTTGATTAATGTGTGAATTTCCATCTTAGATATTAGATGCCACGAGAAATTAGAATCTTGTTCGATTTGTAAACACTTGTTATTCCATTTCCAATTAAGATCAATCCATCTACTTGAAGATTCGTAATTCGATTTTCTAATAGACTCGTTTGTTTCACAACCCAAGGAGAAAACTAGAGTATTGTTTGATTGGGTTCATAAATTGCAGACAACACAGAACCCATACTTCTACAATCTTGTTTATATCTCTGCAGGTACGCGTAATATAAAAGGGAGATACAACTCCAAAGATGAGAAATGTTACTTAGCAGACATTGGATACTTCTAACATTTCTACTTTGTATTTCAAAAACTATCTCCATGTTTGCATTATTTACAAGACATTTTCTGGTATGGTACAAGCTCTAGGTGGAGTCCCCGTCCTTGACACTATAAGGGGACGATAAAAAAGTAGATAGCAACAAAAAACCTCAGGGCACAACAGCCAAATAACTGAGCAAAACTGATTTTCTATATGATATTTTCCCATGAAGAGATAGACCTTAGAAAACTTCCTGGTCAGTGACGGAGTTAACTTTTGCTGTACAAGTTAAAAGGCGCAGACGTCCGTCTCTCTCATCAATCGATCTTTCTGAATTTTCGCTGGTGGTGCACATCTTTTGTATCCACCCACTGCACAAGTGAATAATCATTTGGCATGAAAATGATGAAGTATTAAAGTAACTGAAAATTTTAGATAATAAGTCTAATGCACAAATACTGGAACCAAGCAAGTTTTAAAAGGAAAGGAGCAAACACAACCCAACCACTACACCATAATGAGAAACGGACATCCTCCGAAACGGTACCAGAATTTTACCATTTGATAAGATGTAATAGCAAATATGATTAACAAGACTTGAAATGATGTAAACTTACTGTGATTTGTGTTCCAGATGTTGGTGGACTGCGGCCACGTTCTGCAGGCTGTGACCTTTTCCCAGGCTGGGATAATCTTTGGATAAAATCACTCATATGATTATAGATACTGCAAATAAAATGTTTAAGATTCAATCCACCAATCCAAAAGGTGAGTAGGTGCATCCCACGAAAAATTCAACATAAACAGTTAAAAATTATTAGAATTTCAGAGTTGCAATAGACCAACAAATCTTTATCGGGATACACGGAAACAGGACAGGTTTTCACTTATTTTTCGCTCTGTGCTGTAATCCAAGTCTTTTTTGATAGAGCCTATAATGTACAAACACTAGCAGTCAGGTTACATAAAGGGGTGATAAGTAGCACATAGTTTTGCTGATTAACACATTTCCTTGGCCATTTAGATATTTAGTCCACCATAAGGAGGCCAATCAGACCCATCCCGTACATCCTAACTATATTTTTCTATGTTAAATACCATGCCATCCATCCTAATTCAAAATCTAACTCCCATCCTGTTGGTTGCAAATGCTACGTGGCAGCAGGCAATGAAGTTAATTTGGAAAGTACCCATAGAAAATGACATTCTCAAAGAGAGACTAGCAAAATAGAGAACCATACCTTAGCCGGTGTCTGTTGCAGGCTGTGAAAAATGCAACAAAACCATAGAGAATACTTCGAAGAGCTTTGAAAATCTGTAAAAGTCAAAACTCAGAAGAAACGTATTAGCACGAGAACTTTTAATACTTCTCATACTAGGATCAAATGGACACAAGTGGGCTACCTGAGAGAAAAGGTCATTCCAAAGAGAACGCCATATGGATACAGATCCTGCACTAGATGTCACTGTAGTCTCCACCTGAGAAGTGACTCGAACTATGCTACTCACGAACAGCCATGAATCCATGATCACTTCATATATAGAAGTACATAAAAAGCCCAGAAGGCTAGAAAAACCAAAGACCAGGCGAATTGGAGCATACGTTACTTCCCACAGAATCCAGAAGATAGGATACAATAAATAAGTCACTGCAGTTGAGAAAAATCTGATCAGAAAAAAAAAAAAAAAAAGCCTCACACAGAGTACCAATTTTAAATTCATAAACCACATTTTAAGCAAGAGAATTGGGATCATATTCAGCAGTTGCACATGCACTTACCAAGATTCCAAACAAATGATGTGGTATACCAGAGAGGTAGTAATAAAATCTCAATGGTTTTTCCCACCAAGGTATAAGAAGACCAGACTGTAAACCATATTACGGAAAAGAAATCTTCCATAATTTGTGCACACATAGTCGAGTAAGGAAGGAAGAATCCCACAAACTCAACAAGTGGACCTGCCATTGGCTGTGTGAGAACGGAGAAAAATGACCGAGTAGTACGCATTGTCATGAGGAACCACCTGAAGGCCTTCTGAAAATTGTGCAGAAATAGCATGGTTCCCAAGTACTGAATTCTTGATACCATTTCCCATGTTTCAATCCAATCAAACAGTGGACCAAACAAACTAGAGGCTGTCGCTTTGAGTACAGGTACATTTTTGTATAGATCATAAAATCCAATTAGAACAGTAACCACAGAGATTATGACATATAAAAATCTTGCTAGAGGGCACATCCATGGGCGATATATATGGCAAAATACTGGATAGGACTGGAGAAATATGACCCATGAAGGAAGCCCAGCTTCAAGTAGTCTAAGAAGCCGTAAGTCCGAAAGAATGATGTCTCTTAGTTTGAAAGGAAAATCGCGATGATTAAACCGAAACAAAAGTAAAACATCCTTGTACTGGGAGGCTTCAACTACTTCAGAAGTACTTCTGTCAGAGGGCTCACCATGTAGTTGTGATTCAATAGTTTCAGAAAAGGGCTCCTCAGAGAGCATATCAACATTGAATCGTTTACTGATAGACTTCAAAAGTTTTCTTCTCTTATGAGCTCCATCAAGTGGAGTTGGTGTATGCAGAGAAACTTCACCATTTTCTGTTGCAGGGTACATACTGAAACTTCTCATTGAACCGCAAGGAGATTCATCATCGTCACTTGAATTGGCAGAAGAAATATCACTGTCAGCAACATCAGAAGTCTGCCGAAAAATGTCTTGAGAATCATAAAACACCTCTCCTGTAAAAGTTCACCGCAAAATACATGTAAGAATTTCGCATGCCCAGGAGAGGAGTTCATCAACTAACATATGAAGAAATGAACTTACAGCAGATTAGATGGGTTTTTGCGAATATTTGGACCAAATATTTGTTTAATGAAAGCGGATTAGAACAAGTTCTATGGAAAGTAAAAATCACTATTACTGAGTGAGAAATTTGCATTTCTGGTAGGACGGTCAATGAAAGTTCTCTTTTTCCAAAATGCCAGTGGTATTTTGCACTCTCCATCCCAAGATAATCAGTGGTTTTCCATTCACTATATAACTCTGTCTAGTTCCTCCGACCAAGGAAAAATGGTTCATTTCTTATAGGCACACTTTAAGAAACAAAGAAGTGGATCTCTACATGCATAAACCAAAGCAAAGAAAAATGGGGGAAGAGCTGAAGTCATCAGTGGCCGTATATAAGACCAGGTAACTATTTTATTGAATCAAATAAAGAAGCATAGTATCAAATACCATGTGAATAGAGGATACCTATAGTAGATTCCAAACACACTTTCAGGAGATGATGTTCTGTGGGAGTCCCAGAAAACCATGACGACATGCATTTAGCAGCTTGTGCTACACTATCAAATTCCCATCTTTTCATGAACTTTGTTTCTATGGCAAGTGATGTATCTGTCTGCCCAAGAGTTTAAAATATGTTAGCAGCATACATTTAAAAGGTCAAACAACCAAAAGGAAGTGACTTATACCTGAAGCTCATTGAAATAATTTATACCACGCACATCACTCCACGCAACTTCAAACACAATGAACCCATACAAGGTCCTATGTAATTTGCTATTCAAAATTAAAGAGTTCCTCAATTTCTTTACAGGTAATAATTCCCTCCTCTTGGACAATGTTGCAGCATCAAGAAAGGGAAACCATCTTCTGACGTTTTCTGATCCACTCGTGCTTAATTCTGGACTAGATTTTATATCCAATATATCTCCATTCTCTTTCCTCTGCTTCCTCCCTCTGGTATTTGCAAAGGGAGATAACCTGGACTGCATTTGGAAAAACAAAATTCCTAGTTAAACATACAGAAAAGAGAAAAAGGAAAATAGGGAAATGATGCACTACCAACCTTGGTAACCATCAATTGCCATAAGTGTGCAGGTTTAGAGACAAGATCTCTAAGCCATGGACGGTTGTCCACCAAGATATATAATCTCTTACTCTCAGGAGCGAGGAAAACGTGAAGATGTGAAAGATAGGACTGCAAGTCCCTGTAAAATATAAAAGCAGTATCTAAATATTAAGACAACTAAAAAGATAAATTGTTGACTAATGGTTTATAGCAACTTACATAAAATTTAGAACTTAATATGAATTTTAACTGCTATATCAAAATCTCCCAAGATACTAATTCTGCTAATGAACATTAAGTCACCAACATGATTTTTTATTTGCCCATCCACGCAATAAGCATAAACGGAGCTAGCATACATCTTATGGATTCATCCAAACCCAATAGCTTTGGCTAGGAACTGTGTATGTGTTAGAAAATCCACTTTGACGAGTACAAATTACAGATTGCAAACCTAGTAAATGAAATGCGCAGAATTAGAACCCCAAACTTGAACCTACAATGTTCAAATCGTGGATTTTCACTCTAGTAATAATACAACCTCTCCTAACCCTTTTAACTTCATTCGGAGAGCCTATCATATGGTAACTTCACGCAGCTTCCTCAATGATGCAAACACATTCTACCTAAAGTCAAATTCTCAATATGAATCTGTTGATAGAATAAAGCCTGAAGTTCCTTTTGAAACGAAGTAGTTCAAAGTCTTCAGGCTGGTTTTGGGTCTATAACAATGCAAAAAACCATTTACATTAAAAAAAAAAAGAGGAAGTCCTCTTTGTTTTCGATTGTTTGTTTTCCTCATCGATACCCGGCATGAACTAACTTGCCTCATTAAAGTCCAAAAAAGACCCATCTTTCACAACATATATCCTGCCAATTTAATGCAAGTTGGACTCTAACAAACTCCTCCAACTTCCAACAAACTCACCAAAAAGTTTTTGTAATCCCAAATGAGTGGCTGATGAGCAGAATAAGTTATTCATGGTAGAAAACTAGAAATCATCAAGTAGCAGGTAATGAAAATTCAAGATTTATCTTCCACAATTTTTGCTCCTTAGCTCCACTTAATTAACAAACAAAAGAGTAGCAAGAACCAGAGAATTATCATATATTTGTTTCAATGCAGCAAAGTTCCAATATTTTTCCAAGATTTATTGGTATATCTACAGGCAATAAACAAAGACAAGTAACAGGAAGCACACAGAAACATCAAAAATTAAAACAAACCCAACAAAAATTTACATATACAGACAAAGAAATACAGAATTCGATACAATTCAACACTAAAAAGAGAAGAATTTGTTACCCGATTTGCAAACTAGTCAAGGGAAAGACACATTTGCCATAATCAATGCTCCCCATGAACCCCTCTTCAAATTCGCACCACCAATCACTACTCCATCAAAATCCAAAAAAAAAAACCAACAAATTAAAACAGCCCACATGCTCAAATTCCTATAAAAAAAAAAAAACAAAAAAAATCGAATTTGAGAAGAAAAAAAAAGTTATAAAATTCCAATTACCAGAATGAATAAAAATGGGATCAAGGAAATTCCATGAAAAATTCAACTCAGCCAACAACCCAGAAGAAGAAGAAGAAAAACTCAGGTCTGAAAATAAAAATTCACCACAGCGCTTCTTCATAACACAAAGAGATAGATATAGCCGAATGAAGAAGCGTGTCAAAAGCGATCAGTAGCCATAAACAGCCCACAGGACCATCGAAAAAACAAAAAGAAAATCACAGCAGTATGTCAGTGATTGAAAAAGACTAAATGCAACCAACCCCTTTTTATACAGAGATGAAATGAATTAATCTATAGAATTGGGATTTGTGAATTGCATTTAAGAAGATTGTGTGAATATTGGGAAACTCAGAGAAATTTGAAAAGAAGATTGCTTTGCAGAGAAGGTAGAAATGGTGGCAAACAGAGGAATTGGACACGTTTTTGACGAAAAATTGAATGAAGGAAGGAAGAAGAGAAATTTAATTGGAGGTTATCTTTTTCAGTTGGTTTTGGGGAAAGGAAAAAGAAATGAAATGAGTTTGGAATATTTATTTTGTTGAGGACGGATGTCTAAAATCGAATTGAATCGAAAATCAAATTAAATCGTAAATTAAGTCAAAAAGCTTGATTAGTGATTTGGTTTGATTTGTTTTGATCATGTAAAAAAACTTGATTATACTCGAGTTGGATTTGTTTGATTTTAACTAAAAGAAGTCAACTCAGATCAAATCAACACAATATTATATGTATATAATTTTTAAAATTTATTTTATATATAAAAAATATTCACTTTGATATAATTTCTAATATTTCTTATATTTCTTATATTTTTTCATAATTTTTATCTTTAACATATTATTATTTCGAGTTTTTGAGACTTGAAATTTTGAATGGTCCAATAAAAATTATAGTCAATAGATATTAGTAATTCTAACAAAACTCTAATCAAAATCAAAATCAAATCACTACTAATATTAACGAAAATAAATTGATTCAACACTAAGAATGACAATAAAGTTGAATATTAGTTTTTTAGTTTTACATTGACCTAAGCATTTAAAATACATGACCTAATTTTATTTTTGTTTAATGTTTAATCATGTAATTAGAACTTACTAGACTTATTTTAGCATGATTCATTACTTTTAAGTTATGATGATTTTCATTATGACTTATTAATTTATAACATTTATTTTATGCAATTTCATTATTATTTTTTATTGAATATTTTAGTATTATCATTCATTTCATATTTTGTGTTATTTTATTATTTTTAAGAAATACCTTAATTAACTGTATTTTGGTAGAATTTAAAAAATATTTAGAACATAAGTTAATTATATGTTTATATAAATACGCTATAAAAAAATTCGAACCAACGCAATCATGTACACCAAAAAATTAAGAGGTATAATGGTAAAGATTGTCGTATAGGGAAAAGGGATAAATGTAAATGTATTTCCGTCTCGCGCCAGCATTGTCATTGTCATAGCAGGAAGCCAGCAAAGTCTATAAATCTAGAAACCACTTCCTGATTTTGATAGGAGTTAGGAATCTAGTTTCTTCCTTATAAAATGAGTATGTGTTGTCTTAGGCAAAGTTGTCAAATTTTATTTTATTACATTAATGAAAAATAGATTTAAAAGAATTGTTAAAAATATATATAAGGAAGGTATGCGTACGAAGGAGGTCAATGCGATTGATTGAAACGTAAGGGGAGGTCTCTGAAATTATCTCTTATTATTAATTTTGAGTAAAAACTTGCTCTTGTTTTAATAAATGTATGTTCATTATATTATTGGCTCACAAATTACACGGGAGATGTAAGTTGCACTAGATAAGTGATGTGCGATAAGCTCATGCCTGAATAGCAGAAACGGAGGCTGAATTTGATCTCAAAGTCTTCTATTATCAACAGGATACCGAACACACCCTATATATATTATACTTATCAACATTAAGAAAAACGGTTGGAGACTTAAGTGAGTAGCAAAGCAAAGTTTGGAGAAAAAGATAATAATATATGAAAGAAGTGAGCACAAGGGAAAGCACAACAACGATGTGGTTCGTGTGCATGAAAGATGGGAATGTGTTGTCCATATTCTAGGGATTTCTATACAACTAATCAAACTTTTTTTTAGTTGATATAATATTTGTGACCTAAATTATTGAATGAATGACTATTTAATTAATTATTTTATTCGACTATTTGATTTCGATTCAATTTATTTCTATATATATCTGTCTCTCGGTTTGTTAAGCTATTGTTACTTTTTTCCCTTTTCGGATTCAAGTTGTGTATTTACGTGTGAGAAATTGAGAATTACACAAATAATTTTTGAAAAAGAAAACTTCTTAATTCCAAGTTTTTGTTTAAATTTTGGATAGCCGTCTCATATAAGCAGTGGATTCAATGGAATAATTACATCTTCATGATTTTATTTTAATTGTGGTTTTTCATGTTTGATATTAGTTGAGGAAATTCAATTAATTCGCATAAGAGACTCTAATGAGAAAATGTTTTCTATCAAGTTTATTTTTATTCGTAAGGATTAAACTTATAATCTCATAAGTATTAAAGAAGAAAATTAGTTTTGTTTACTTTGGTTAACATATATGCACATGCTCTTTTTCTCTTTATTCAACACGGCTAAGAGTTTAGTTACTTCTTCGATTCATTTTTACTTATTAACATTAGTTTGACTTGGCACATATTGTGAATCAAGCTAGCTCTATAAAGGTCTATGAGTTAGAATTCATTACAAGAAAATGGTGAATTATATGGGAATTTAAGTTTCCTGCGAATTTTCATACTAATCCCTAAGAAAATCCTCATATAATTCACACTTTTCTTGTAGTGAAAGTAGTGAATGAGATAGGGCCAAGTAAAATATTGGAGTGTTTTATTTGGGATCCATGCCCAATTAGCATTTGGTTAAAAGGAAGAATGAGTTTGAAAGAAGGGTTTATGCATATTGAAAAAAATGTTTGTCCTCTTCTCTTCTTCTAGAGTCTAAGTTCCTCATCTCCATTCTTATCTCTATCTTTAGTTACTTGTTATTTCAATATTTCCATTGTAATTTGGTAGTTTGATTATTGCAATTAGAATCTTAAAATTGTAATAGTGTTCCAGTGCTCTTATTAATATAGTGAGGATTTCGATTTGTTACAGCACACCCCTTAAAAAATAATAAATAATAGAGGTAATATTATTAAATTATTTTTTGACTTTATTAAATTTAATACTTTGAAAAATGTACTAGATGATAAATAGTATTTAATAGTAAGGGTAAAATAGACACAAAAGGTTATCTCTTGATTTTATAAACTGGACAAGTATTATTCAGCAACTATTTTTAAAATAGTAAACAACAATTGTTAGACGGAGAGAATATTTATTAAAAATTATAATAAACGACAATTTAATAATATAAGTCATTAAATATAATAAATTCAACATGGTTAATAATAAGGGTCAAATTGAGAATTAAATAATAAATTATTTCTTATTTCTTTAATCTAAATAAGAAAAAATAGATTTATTTTTAGTAATGTAATCAGTAATGGATAAGTTAAAAGTGAACGATGAGAAGACTTTACAAGTTTGAAATTGTCCTATCATTTTATTTTTCTTTATGTGTGAATTAAATCATCCTTAGATATATGTGCATTGAATTATTCTAAGATGAGTAATGTTACACATGGTGCATGGAATCTTTTTACAGGCAAAGAGTAATTAATTGATTCAACAATTTAATTAGTTAATAATGGATGCCGTTGGAGATATCCCAATATATTCGATCCCTTTTTATTTTATTATATTCGATAGTGAATGCTAACTAAATCGCCAATAATGGTAAGACAATATTTAATTCCATTACTTAAAAAACTCTACTAACTCAACAGAAAATAAAAGCATACTCTAAAAAAAGATACACCTAAAAGAAAGACCAAGTTTTGTTTTATATATCTTTAAAGTTTTAATATAGTATTTTTCTTTTTACATATATATAATCATTTTGTTACAATACATTATACATTTGCTCCTGTAATCAGAGTTTCACATTATATAATTTGACGTTGCTTTTGGCCGACGTCTTTCATAAGATAATAGGAGTATTATTAATATTAATAATAATACTAACTTTATTTTAAGAATTAATTAATGTGTCAGTGCATTTATAGTCCGTCCTTGCCATAATGATTAACCTTAGCGGGCGATAAAAAAATAAAGGCTAAACACATTTCATTTTGACACTTTATTTTAGCTTTGTTCCATTTTAATTTTTAAACTTCATTTTTTATGTATTATTTCAACACGAAATACTATTTTTATGATTTTTTTATTTTTATATATATTCTTCAATTGCAACTTCTTAGTTTAAATCGACATGTGTTAATTTTAGTTAAAAATTAAAAATTAACAAAAAATAATTCTTTTTAAAAAATAATAATTTCTTTTTAAGAGTGTTATGTATTTTTGTGTGAAAAATAACCGACGAAATTGTGTTCGTTTTCTTTCTTTAAAATCACCGACAACCTAACAAAGTCAGTCGAGTTTTAACATTGTTTAGTAGTGTTATTAGCAATGAACAAGAGTCTTTTTTTAG